>VYZS01080021.1:193-12699 GCA_013400695.1 Neodrepanis coruscans | reverse complement strand
TTTTTCTTTTTCTTTTTCTTTTTCTTTTTCTTTTTTCTTTTTCTTTTTCTTTCTTTTTCTTTTTCTTTCTTTTTCTTTTTCTTTTTCTTCTTTTTTCTTTTTTCTTTTTCATTGTTTTTTTCTTTATTTGAAAGAAGTTTTAATATGAAGCAAAACAAGTGGTAAAGAAATAGACAATCAGATAAGAAAATATTAGGATTAAGGACACACTAGAAAGAAACAGAAAGGTTTAGATGAGATTTATTTGCATTCAAAAAAGTGCAGATATTGCATAAAAGGTGGAAAAAAAAGTGAAACAAATAAAAGTTTTAAATACATGTTGGTGGCTGCTCTGGAAAATGAACAAGTCAAGTATTTGAAAGGAAACATGAAATTGCAATGGATCGCAGGATTCCAAATTAAGTGAACAAATTGTGTGGGGGAGGTGTTTAGACCATACAATACAATAGTCTGAATTGTCAGACAGCTTATAACAGTAGTTCAGAATGAATGGCCCTTCATCTCCTATGGCAGATGGAAGATAATGCCTACATTTCATAGCCATTTCACTTTTATTATCACCAAATTTTTAGGCCTATTTCCTTAAATGTCTTTATGGTGCTTAGTTGAGGTGGACAAGAAATGAACTTTATGATAAACTTGCTGACTCTGAAGAGGAGTGTGAATAAAGAAGACAATTATTTCAGGATTATTAGAAATGTATAAGAGAATAAAACCAGTTAAAATAATTCATTTAGAATTGAACAGAAGATACTTCTTTTTGTTTTGAATGATTTTTGATCTTTCTAGAGTTTTTTCATAAACTGTCAGTACAGAGAGCAGCAATGCTATTTCAAGTGATTACTATATTACATTTTAAAATGTGAAAAAGTTATGACAATTTGGAACAAAACATTTCTACCAATTAGCAGGTTTTTTCCTGTTTCAAAAAGTTTTTCCTCTTTGAATTGTCCCAACCAATACATTTTCCTGATTTGGATCACAATCCAACTTCAAAATGTGTTTGGTTATTTGTATATTTACTGAAAAAAATTTCTCTGCCAACTTTGGTGTAAAAACCCCAAGCTGTAACTAGTCTCTGAAGCCTAAATTTTCATGAGAATAACCATAATGTGACTGAGTCTGTCAGTACACAAGTCTGTGGCACAGTAAGAGTGAAAAAAACAGGAACAAATTCAAGTAGGGAGAACTGAATAAATTGAAATAAGCTGTCTTCAGTCAATCACTACGGTGATTGTGTTAGTCTCATATTCAGTTGTCCATATTCTTCTTACCTCCCAAATCAATCTGCTGCTTAAATTTGTGTTTGCCACACTCAGGGCAGCATGAAAAAGCATTTTTTGCTTTAGAATTCTGAATCTCAAAAGGTATGGTGTATTATGTGACAACAGCTGTGTTATGGGGTGAGAGGATGTTCTTTGTTTTAAAACGTCTTCTTCCCTTTCCCCTTTTTCTGTGCAGGACAAGGGGTTGTCTCTCAAGGGGTTTCTTTGGTGGGAGGGAGAGGGAGGGGGTTTGGTTTTTGGGAGGCTTGCGGGAGGGGGCTGCTTTTAAACCTTGTTTTGTCTTTTATAAGAAAATGTGGACAGATTCCAGCACCTTGCAAGCGCAGACCCAGCCTGGGGGGAAACATGAGCTGATTCCTTTGACCCTCGCCCAGTCTCCTGCGCCTCCATGGACATGCAGGGTGGCAGTGGGTGTGTGATGGTAGCAGCCCTTGCGGAGGGTGGGGCCGCCTCTGCAGGTGGCAGCAGCATGGCTGCCATTACCATGCATGCGCTGGCAGTGGGTGTGTGATGGTAGCAGCCCTTGCGGTGGGTGGGGCCGCCTCTGCAGGTGGCATCAGCCACTGCGTGGGGCGAGGCCAACTCCAGGCCGGTACCACCACACGGAATGGACCTGGGGTGGCAGAGCACAGTGTGTGGGGTGGCCCCAGGGCCCTCGGCACACCCTGCAGTGCTGACAGATGTGGTGGTGGCGGCTTCCCCCTTGGCAGGCCGCAGACATGAGGCATTTTGGCAGGAACGCCGCCATGTTGCCTCCTGGTGAAGTCTCAGGGAGGGGGAAGTGCCCAGTGCCATTAGCCAATCTGGAGGTAGCTTGCTCTGGAAGGGTGCCCTGAGATACTACCAGAATGGGCACCCTATATAAACTGGAGGCATGGAAGTCTTGTCTCTCTTCAGACTCAGCTCTCATCGCAGCTGCATCTCGGCTCATCTCCTCTGCCCTCTCAGCCCTTTTCCATGGCCTGGGCAGCAGCGCAGCAGAATCAACAGCAGAGGCTGCGCAGGGCTGAGGGCCACGCCTCTCTCCAACTGTGGTATTCTCTGCCCTTGGGCCCCCGGGGTTTTCTTTTCACTTTTCTATTTTCCAGGAGCCCCGGAATGGAACCAATGCCATTCCATGGGCCAGCCTCCCTTCCTCCCTCGCTCTACCAGCCTAGCAGCCAGTCCAGAGGAGCACAGTTTGTCCACTTCGCATTTTTATTGTTGGATTTTTGTTGTTTGTTAAAATAAATCTGTTGGTTGTTGTTATTCTATTGCAATCTCTCGTCACTTTATAATGCCTCCCAGTGTCCAAAGCAGGACAAGCTGTTAGGTGCTACCCTGCATCCCAGGTCTGAAGCGACATCCTTATCTTCTATTCTGCCCTTCTTCCTCCCCTTTCTTATGAAGGTTCTTTCCTTGGAGGTGTAGATTGTCAATATGCAAGTTTTACTTTGAAAATGGACATCAGCTTCTGTGATTTGACAGATGTCTATTGCAGACATTCAGGAACATGATAAGAAAGTGGTATAGACTATAATGAGATCATGTAAAACTCAATGCAACATATCAAATGTAACAATCTTAAAATTCATATATTTAACTGGCAGCCAGTTGCAGCTCGTTCTAGGGATGTAACATGTGCTTCTTGCTTTTGCTTTTCTTGTGAATGTTCTCAATCACATTCTGCCTCACCCTGGCTTTATGCTTAGCTTTTTCAGGTAGATCAATCAGCACTGAATGGCATTAATGACATCTCAGGGTAATGAAAGTATAGATAACCATCTCAGAGACTGATTGGGAAAAAGGTACTGATGCAAGTAGCTGGAGGCTCTACTGACCATAGAATTCACATTTCTCATAGAGGAAAATACGATCGATAAATTGTTTTGTACTTTCTTACTGATGAAACAGCAAGAATTTTGTTGCTGATAGGCACAGGAAGCAGTAATAAACAGCCCTGTGTGCATGCATGGTGAAGAAAAATGGTTTGCATTTTATCAACAGAGCAAAGGATTAAAGATGCAGCCCTGGATGCTTTGCAAATTATGTAAGTGTGAATGGAGAAAAATGTCTTTTCTGTATGATCATGATAACATGAATGATAATATAGAAGAGTTCACCCCTTCTGTATTAGCCAACTCCTGCATGATACATCTGTGGAAGAAATTTCCTGATGACAGATCACAAGAGCATGAAATGATTTCTAATGAAACAAATCTGATGAACCTGCCTGAATGTTCATGGTGATTGACCACCTTTTGGAACTTGAAGTATTCAAGGAAAAGCAACCCAGAAAGAGTTGCTGCTGTGTAGTTGAAGGAGCTCAGTGTGTATATAAACTGCCCCTCAGGAAGGACTTGCTAAGGATTCACCCTCCATTGTCAGTCCTCCATTATTTCATTACTGGGCTATTTATATAATTATATACAATATGATATGTATATTTACATATATAATATATTTATAGTTTCAGAGCTGGGGATGGCCTATGATTCTTTCTACAGTAAATTTTGGCTCAAGGAATAAGCCAGAGTGTTGATGGGGACAAAAACGCAGAAAATTTCTTGAGGGACTTTTTTGTGAGGAAGGACTCTACTATATTTAGGGACAAGACATGCCATGATAAGCATGAGTTTACTAAAAAATGTTATTAGTGACACAGAGATAATGCAAACGTTTTTGGAAAGGTGAATTACAATCATCAGGTAAAGCCAGATCAATAATTCACAAGTTTTGAGAATTCACAACTATTGAGAAAGCTAGATATGTCACCTGGTGTGTGCAAGTGAGCAAAAGGTAAAGAAAAGTATATAGAGTGGATGGTGATTGCTGGAGATTGTCTTCACAGGAAAACAAACCTGTCCCAGATTGTCCGGACAGTTTGGGACATGAGATGGAATTAATTTTAGCACACCCCGAATGAGGGTCAGGCAGAACTTGAAACCCAGACAAGGACAGGGTTAGTGAGAGATTGGACACCAAACTTCTGTGAATTAATAGCCTCATTGAAGTAACCCCGGGTACATAATGTAGCTGTGGGGACAGCCAAAGGGAAGGGCTGTGGAAGGTGGACTAACCCAGGCTTAGAGTAAGACCCACAGTGGCCATTCAGGAGCCCCCATCCAGTCCTCCATGTTTTCTGTGTGCTGTCTGGTCTGTGAATTAGTGCCCAGACAGAGCAATGTCGAAGCCCTGTTTTGTGCCAGCTCCTGAGGGCATGTTCTCTAGTGGATGAATGATTGAGCATGGAAGTAAGAAAAGGTATTTGTGTTTTCTTTTTGTTCACTGAAAGAAGGTGGTTGGTACTGAATTGAGCCAGTCAGAAGAGGTCATTGTTGGTTTCTCTTTACTCCTGCTTTTCATGTTGGCCCTCAACAGCATCTTCTCAGCTCCTGTGTCCAGGATGTACAGATATTCTGACTGTAGAAGTTTCACACGACGTAGTATATGCAAGTCCTCAGAATACGCCCAGTGAAGACACTCTATTTGCCCAAGCATGTGGGGTGGCTCATGCTTCTTTAGAAAGAGTGCTAGATATTGCGGTTGAGAGACCTACTTGGAGCCTGAACACCAAGCTGCTAGGGTAGATCTTGCATGAAAAAATGAGTGAGATTTTTATCACTGTAATATGTCTCTGACTTCCACAAGACTTCATTTCTGGTCTTGGGCAGGTACTGTATGTTCCATATCACCCAGTTTGCTGTCTCTTGTTTATGATTATTTGAGCATTCAGAATTTGTTGACTCAAAGTATGACTACCATTCTACATTTCATGATTCTATTCATATTTCTGTATTGCACAAGGCAGAGATGGAAGGAGAGGGAGGCCTAGTGCAGCTCTATCCAACTCCCCATTAACAGATTTACTTATAGAGCAGCAGCTTATCTTGCTCCTTATCATCTTAGACCTTGCTGTCTTGAATGACCTAATGGGATGATTGATGATTTTGCTTTATTTACTGAGATGAAAATTATCAGACTTAACTTTAAACAGAGCTGGGTGGAGAACATAAGAAGTTGGCCAAACCAATTTTGACAGGATTCCAAAGAAAAGAAAAGCTTTTTGAAACTTTCAGAAAAATAGTATTCTTCACATTGGCTACACTAATTTTTTATCAGGCAAAGTCTGATGGAATAGAGACAGGCCTCCACCAGAGTCCCTAACTCAGAAGTGATTTAGTGCTGCAGCATTTTACTGCTCCAGGTTTACCACCAAAGGAAAGCACATTTTAACATATCTTTTTCATTAGATTATTTGTTTCTTTATTAATTACATACAAATATATTTTAGAAAGTTGGGTAATAGTAAAGTACTGGGTAAAATAGATGAACACAGGAGAGAGTAAAAACTCTGTAATAATTGGGCATGGTGGTCTGGAGACAGTATCCAGCTCAGAATGGCTCTAAATCTCTGCAAATAAGAAGATCAGAGGACATTTCCAGAAAAGAATCTTTATGTCTCACAATTTTTCCCTAAATATCTACCAACAAACATGATAAGAAACAGGGTATCAGCCCAAATTGACTTCTCTGGTACAGGCTGACAGTTCTTCAGTTACATGAACAGCTTAGATGTTTAAGAAACTTCAAAGAGGGGCTCCATAAGATGTGATTGATTTTACAGTGCTAAATTCAAAATTGCCCTATCTCCAAGCAAACATACACTAGATGTCTTAACATTAATATGCCATACCAACCACTGTGCCTTCTAGATAATGACACAGGCAGTGCCTCTCATATATTCTTCCGAATAAAACACACTGGATCTCAGAAAGGTATTTAAAGATATTTGCATATTTACTGGTAAAATAATCTTCTGTTCCATCCAACTGTTTCATAGCTCTGGAGCACATATTTTTCTTTCTCTTGTCCCCCTCCCTTCCCCTTATAAAGCTGATTTTATAAGGAACTATTTTTCAATATTGTGATACTTGCTTTATTAAAGGGGTCTTAAACAATTGACTGCCTGGCTTCCCATTTTACATTTCAGCTTGACACATGCACTATTTTTACTTTATAGGATTTTGCATATATTTTCGAGGAAAAAAAAAAGAAAAAGGAGCATTTATAATTCAGGATAGATAAAATTTTTAGTGAGGACAAAAAGGCAGTTATTACCATCAGATGTTTGTAACTCACAGATATAGTATCAGGAAGCAGCCAACATTTACATCTCTGCCTAGGATGAGTATGGTGATGGGTAGTATGTGTTGTGTTTGAGGGTGTCCCTGCCTTTTGGTAGATAATGCTCTGAGTCAGTTCAAGATCACTGTTGCTGAAAGCACAGGCATTCAAGAAGCTAAGTGAGTGACTAAGATTGACTGCTAGAACTTTTGTATTGCTAACACAAAGATAGCAGTTTTAAGCCTGCTATTTAGTGTCTTCATACTATTAAAACTATAGCTATGACTGTCACAACTTGTTCTCTTTCCTCATGAAAGGAGATGAACATGCTGAAAATTATGCCATGCGGTACTGTCCAATTCATTCTATTATTATTGCAGGTACCAGAAATCATCTCACTGCAGCAGCATGGAATCCACTCAGGTTAATTTCTCCTGATTCTCAGTAATGTTCTTGGCAAAGAAATTGAGTTCATGTGGTGCTGTGTTCTTCAGATGAGCAGGCTGGCTTGGAGTTAGTGTGGATATCCATCTCCACAGCATGCTCCAGAAAACCCTGTGAGCTGAGCGTTTCTCTGCAGTAGAGGCAGCCAGCTACACTCTAAAATGTGCTAACAAGAGTACATAGAACATATACGGTTCCCCTGGTACAAGGGAGACATGGGAAAACTGGAGTGTGGTCTGCAGAGACCAACCAAGACAGTGGGATCTGGTGTCCTTGTCCTGAAGGAAGAGGCTGGGTAATATAGGCTTAGCCATCCTGGAGAAGGGAAGACTTTGGTGGGGGTTTAACAGCAGCCTCTCAGTCTCTACCAGTAGGGTAAGATGGTGCCAGGCTGTTCACAGTAGTGCATGGCGAGAAGAAAAAGGATAATTCATTTAAAGTTGAAACAGAAGAATTTCAGACAGATGTAAGGATAAACTTTTTACTCCTAAGGGCAGCCAAAGACTGCAACATGCTGCCAAGGGATGTTGTGCCATCTCTATCCTTGGAGAACTTCACAGCCTGACAGTACCCAACTCTGACCTCAGATCTGACCCTGATTTGAGAAATGTGCTGGACTGGACCCCTGAAGTCATTACCATCCTGCATGGTCCTATGATGTTCTTGATTTAGGAGAGGTGATGGATTCATGAATGGAGTCCTCTTCCAGTTCACATAACTAGGGTTAAATGCACTTGGACTGACTAATAGGACAAGACTAATATACAATTTTGTCAGTACCTCAAACAAATATGTGGCTAGCAACTTACGGGTAGGTCTAACTGGGCCCAACTGACTACAACTTCAGACTGCTCTTTAACTTTATTAAAAATTTAAATTGTTAAAATTTAGTATTTGAAGCCATTTTGATATCTCTTTTTCTAAAATTAAAATAATTAACTTTTTGATGGAGAGTAGTATCTGTCAGAATACAAGCAATTTAAGAGCCACCTTTTTTTTTTTTTTTCCTAGTATCTGTGTTCTGTTGCTGAAAGCAAAATTATGAAATTATTCAACCAAGAAGTTTCCTCTGTTTCATTCATTCAATAATTTTGGTTACCAAAAGGAGAAAGCTGCTACCTTACTATTGGAAATTTATATGGAAACAAGTTTAAGAACATCAATTTTAAACTTCTATTTTAGAACCTCTATGTGATTTCAGCAGTGAAACATGTTTCAAGCATCTAATGTTTGGGTTTTCTTAAAGATCAAGATCAGAATAGAAGTAACACAGATACTTGCAAGCAAAATACAAAATAAAAAAGCCAAATCCGTGTCTGCTTTTACACATGTTATATAACTTTGTATACCTTTGTATTTCATAACTGTTTTTGTAGCTATTTGGTAACTATGACTGACTGCAGCTACAACTATGGCTTTATCTATGCCTATTTCTATTACTACTGCTATTGCTACTGTTATTATTACTGTTACTATTGCCATTATGTTTAACAGTTATTTATTTAGCATGTACTTTAGGATGATTTTCAAAATGGATGTGATTTCTGAGTCAGTAATAAAGACTGTAGAAGATCATAACAGCTCCTTCAGTGTTTGGTAAGTTAAATGCTAATTTTANGCGACAAACATATATCTTTATAATGCAAAAAAGTTCTCTTTTTTGTCTACAAGTGCTGCTTAATATATCAATCTTAAGCATATGTGTTACACATACATTGGTCAAGCAAACTGTTGTTATTAATCTTATTGGATGTCCATTACATCATCTCCATAGCTGCTGCTTCAGTGTGTTCTTTCTCTTTGTTATGATCTTCTGCCAGCCCGGGACTTTCCAGTAGCTTCAGGGATAAACAATAATTTTGCCACAGTCAATATTTACCTCATCCTCATGGTCTCTGGGCCCGCCATTGACCCCAATAGGAGACATTGGTCCAGGAAGGCAAATGATTAGAAACTTTTGAATTCTGCAGCAGGCATATATTGATATAATAGCATGCAAAATAGAACACAGTGAACCTGTTATTCAGGCTGACCCGTTACTTGCTTAATTCTAAGCAATGAGTTATTGGGGAAATTTCATTAGTAGACTAGATCTCCTTTTTCTCTATAATATTTACAAAATTNCAATTTTGTCAGTACCTCAAACAAATATGTGGCTAGCAACTTACGGGTAGGTCTAACTGGGCCCAACTGACTACAACTTCAGACTGCTCTTTAACTTTATTAAAAATTTAAATTGTTAAAATTTAGTATTTGAAGCCATTTTGATATCTCTTTTTCTAAAATTAAAATAATTAACTTTTTGATGGAGAGTAGTATCTGTCAGAATACAAGCAATTTAAGAGCCACCTTTTTTTTTTTTTTTCCTAGTATCTGTGTTCTGTTGCTGAAAGCAAAATTATGAAATTATTCAACCAAGAAGTTTCCTCTGTTTCATTCATTCAATAATTTTGGTTACCAAAAGGAGAAAGCTGCTACCTTACTATTGGAAATTTATATGGAAACAAGTTTAAGAACATCAATTTTAAACTTCTATTTTAGAACCTCTATGTGATTTCAGCAGTGAAACATGTTTCAAGCATCTAATGTTTGGGTTTTCTTAAAGATCAAGATCAGAATAGAAGTAACACAGATACTTGCAAGCAAAATACAAAATAAAAAAGCCAAATCCGTGTCTGCTTTTACACATGTTATATAACTTTGTATACCTTTGTATTTCATAACTGTTTTTGTAGCTATTTGGTAACTATGACTGACTGCAGCTACAACTATGGCTTTATCTATGCCTATTTCTATTACTACTGCTATTGCTACTGTTATTATTACTGTTACTATTGCCATTATGTTTAACAGTTATTTATTTAGCATGTACTTTAGGATGATTTTCAAAATGGATGTGATTTCTGAGTCAGTAATAAAGACTGTAGAAGATCATAACAGCTCCTTCAGTGTTTGGTAAGTTAAATGCTAATTTTATTACAGACTCATTACACTTAAACTAGGAAAATCCTATGCATGCNATGTCCATTACATCATCTCCATAGCTGCTGCTTCAGTGTGTTCTTTCTCTTTGTTATGATCTTCTGCCAGCCCGGGACTTTCCAGTAGCTTCAGGGATAAACAATAATTTTGCCACAGTCAATATTTACCTCATCCTCATGGTCTCTGGGCCCGCCATTGACCCCAATAGGAGACATTGGTCCAGGAAGGCAAATGATTAGAAACTTTTGAATTCTGCAGCAGGCATATATTGATATAATAGCATGCAAAATAGAACACAGTGAACCTGTTATTCAGGCTGACCCGTTACTTGCTTAATTCTAAGCAATGAGTTATTGGGGAAATTTCATTAGTAGACTAGATCTCCTTTTTCTCTATAATATTTACAAAATTACAAAATCAGCTAGGTTGGAAAAGACCTCTGAGATCATTAAGTCCAACCTTTGATCTAACTAGACCTAACTAGACCTAACTAGACAACCCCTGTCAACTAGACTATTGCACTCAGTGTCACATACAGTCTCTTTTTAAATACCCCTAGGCATGGTGACTCCATCACCTCCCTGGGCAACCCTCTCCAGTCACTCTTTCTATAAAGAACTTCTACCTAATATCTAACCTAAACCTGCCCTGGCTCAGCTTATTACTCAGCTCTTGTCTTGCTCCTAGTTGTCTGAGAGAAGGGATTGATACTCTCCTGGTACAACCTCCTTTCAGGTAGTTGTAGAGAGTGATAAGGTCTCCCCTAAACCTTCTCTTCTCCAGGTTAAACAATCTTAGCTCACTCAGCCACTCATTACAGGACTTGTGCTCCAGTCCTTTCACCATCCTTGTTGATCTTCTATGGACATGCTCCAGTGCCTCAATATCCTTCCTAAATTGAGGGCCCAGAACTGGACATGGGACTCAAGGTGCAGTCTCACCAGTGCCAAGTACAGAGGAAGAATCACTTCCCTGGCNGTGCTGGACTGGACCCCTGAAGTCATTACCATCCTGCATGGTCCTATGATGTTCTTGATTTAGGAGAGGTGATGGATTCATGAATGGAGTCCTCTTCCAGTTCACATAACTAGGGTTAAATGCACTTGGACTGACTAATAGGACAAGACTAATATACAATTTTGTCAGTACCTCAAACAAATATGTGGCTAGCAACTTACGGGTAGGTCTAACTGGGCCCAACTGACTACAACTTCAGACTGCTCTTTAACTTTATTAAAAATTTAAATTGTTAAAATTTAGTATTTGAAGCCATTTTGATATCTCTTTTTCTAAAATTAAAATAATTAACTTTTTGATGGAGAGTAGTATCTGTCAGAATACAAGCAATTTAAGAGCCACCTTTTTTTTTTTTTTTCCTAGTATCTGTGTTCTGTTGCTGAAAGCAAAATTATGAAATTATTCAACCAAGAAGTTTCCTCTGTTTCATTCATTCAATAATTTTGGTTACCAAAAGGAGAAAGCTGCTACCTTACTATTGGAAATTTATATGGAAACAAGTTTAAGAACATCAATTTTAAACTTCTATTTTAGAACCTCTATGTGATTTCAGCAGTGAAACATGTTTCAAGCATCTAATGTTTGGGTTTTCTTAAAGATCAAGATCAGAATAGAAGTAACACAGATACTTGCAAGCAAAATACAAAATAAAAAAGCCAAATCCGTGTCTGCTTTTACACATGTTATATAACTTTGTATACCTTTGTATTTCATAACTGTTTTTGTAGCTATTTGGTAACTATGACTGACTGCAGCTACAACTATGGCTTTATCTATGCCTATTTCTATTACTACTGCTATTGCTACTGTTATTATTACTGTTACTATTGCCATTATGTTTAACAGTTATTTATTTAGCATGTACTTTAGGATGATTTTCAAAATGGATGTGATTTCTGAGTCAGTAATAAAGACTGTAGAAGATCATAACAGCTCCTTCAGTGTTTGGTAAGTTAAATGCTAATTTTATTACAGACTCATTACACTTAAACTAGGAAAATCCTATGCATGCCAATCAGCTTTCATGTAAAAGTAACATGCGTTTATTATTTTAACAATAAACAATTTTGTAGAAAAATGTGGAAATACAGAAGAGGTGCAGAAATTTGTGATAGTGTTAGAGTAGGCACTCTTTGTGGGCAGATGTTATGCAAAGTGGGATGTCTGCTGAGGTTGTGACCTCTTTACCTCCTCCCTCCACTCTCTCTACTTGCCTACCACTGTACTGCTGGAGAGCACTGTTCTGGGTACTCAGGGTGAGACCAAAGCCTGATCAACTTGCAGAAAAATCTGCGGCATTAGTTTCAAAAGTCAGTGAAGTGGGTTAGCATTAGCTCATCTGACTTTTATCTGGGGGGATTAAGATGTGCTCAGCTTCCTCCTTGCAGAGCTGTTCAGCTGACTGAACCTGTCAGTCTCCTGCTGGCAGCAATGAGCAATGTGGAAGCAGTGATATTTTCAGATGGCACTGCAAAATGTGTGGGAGACTGTCACTGTTGAGACGGACACGCGACAAACATATATCTTTATAATGCAAAAAAGTTCTCTTTTTTGTCTACAAGTGCTGCTTAATATATCAATCTTAAGCATATGTGTTACACATACATTGGTCAAGTCCAATACTACATGAAAATAAGCTCCAAATCCTGTCTGTCTGGATACACATGGAGT
>VYZS01080020.1:7716-21618 GCA_013400695.1 Neodrepanis coruscans | reverse complement strand
TATCACATCTAACTGATTTTCAGAGTTAGATTTCTCCCGAAATAACTTAAAGATGGATCTTCAAATCAAGCTACTTGTCATAGTTCCTATAAATTAAAGGGCTTTAATAGTTTCACTGTAAAAAGACTTGGTTTCAGCACCATCCAACACTTATTTCATGTTATCATTACTTAATATTCATGAAATCTTAGAATACTTCCCCCAGAGCATTAAAAATATGCTCAGTATAAGTAAGGAAATAGGCTTCTAAACAAAAAAATAATTCAATGTTCTTTGTAGAAAAAAGATGCAAATTAAAAAATAAGATGTTGCTGCTCATTTCTTGAGGTCAGGCAAAAGTAATTGTAATCAAGGTTTTAGCTCATCTCAGAGAAGATGTGAGGAAACAGATGAAATAAACAAGCAAAACTCAACAAAATGTACTCAGTACCTTCCTTACACTAAAAAATGCTCAACAATCCAACTTAAGTCCTGGAACACCAACAGACCAAGTGCATATCATGTTATGTAGGTGCCCTAATAAAAACAATTAAAATGAACCTTCTTCTGTTACTTTCTAGCAGCACACACAAGAAAGCTCAACAGCTTTAGATTTTGTATCTCCTAAAGACTGATCAGAACCTCCAGCTCCAGATATTCTGATCTCCAGTACTGAGAAATCATTAGTCATTTACGTGCACAAGCAGAACATTTATCAAGGTTTATCAACGAACGAGTAACACAATTTCCTCACAAAATAGACATTACTTAACACTTAAACAAAAATCTACGTTACAAACTCTGGCTTGTCTATGAAAAGAAGCTGGCAGTGCCCCCAGCTTTGGGATTCTCTTTGCTGTGCTTTGCCCAGTGACAGAGTGCAGCAGTGCCCTCCCACCGAATGGCTCTCACCAGTACAAGAGAGAAAGACCATCAAAACGCTCTGGTTCATCTTCAGCCCCTGGTGAGAGCAAGGACATTCTTCAGCAGGGCAGCAAAACCAGTGACAACGCCACCAAAACACTCCAGAGGCTCCCAGTTCAGGTTCTGAGCAGGCTGATTTCTGCTGCTCACTGAGAACCCAAACACAGAGCTCCAGCCAAGCGTCTCTGCCACTTAATCTTCTCTGAAACCCTCTGCGTCACATGGACTAATTCACCTACAGAGGTAATGTTTACTTTTTCTCTGTCTGAAATGGCAATTTACAGCAGCTTCAGAGGCTGATAAATGCCAAGAAGAAAATTCACTGCACTGTGATTAAGCAATCTAGATCTAGCAGCCCAGGGCAAATGATATGATTAAAATAAATGTATTTTCTTCTGTTCTTCCAATAATTTGTTTATATGCTCTCTCCAAATAAGGTCAAAAGCAGTAACTCATGACCTTTCTAAAGCAATCTTCCTACCAGACTNATGCCTCCAATACACACAGTTTAAAATTACTGTATAAAAGACAAGGATCTTCAAATGCCCCAAATTTGTTTAGCATATCACATCTAACTGATTTTCAGAGTTAGATTTCTCCCGAAATAACTTAAAGATGGATCTTCAAATCAAGCTACTTGTCATAGTTCCTATAAATTAAAGGGCTTTAATAGTTTNGCAGCTCCAGATATTCTGATCTCCAGTCCTGAGAAATCATTAGTCATCTACGTGCACAAGCAGAACATTTATCAAGGTTTATCAATGAACGAGTAACACAATTTCCTCACAAAATAGACATTACTTAACACTTAAACAAAAATCTACGTTACAAACTCTGGCTTGTCTATGAAAAGAAGCTGGCAGTGCCCCCAGCTTTGGGATTCTCTTTGCTGTGCTTTGCCCAGTGACAGAGTGCAGCAGTGCCCTCCCACCGAATGGCTCTCACCAGTACAAGAGAGAAAGACCATCAAAACGCTCTGGCTCATCTTCAGCCCCTGGTGAGAGCAAGGACATTCTTCAGCAGGGCAGCAAAACCAGTGACAACGCCACCAAAACACTCCAGAGGCTCCCAGTTCAGGTTCTGAGCAGGCTGATTTCTGCTGCTCACTGAGAACCCAAACACAGAGCTCCAGCCAAGCGTCTCTGCCACTTAATCTTCTCTGAAACCCTCTGCGTCACATGGACTAATTCACCTACAGAGGTAATGTTTACTTTTTCTCTGTCTGAAATGGCAATTTACAGCAGCTTCAGAGGCTGATAAATGCCAAGAAGAAAATTCACTGCACTGTGATTAAGCAATCTAGATCTAGCAGCCCAGGGCAAATGATATGATTAAAATAAATGTATTTTCTTCTGTTCTTCCAATAATTTGTTTATATGCTCTCTCCAAATAAGGTCAGAAGCAGTAACTCATGACCTTTCTAAAGCAATCTTCCTACCAGACTGGATTATGTGCAGCCTCACAAAAGGGAAAGCCAACACAGCAGACTGAAAGCATTAATGAAACAAATGCCATTATACCATTACTTTGCATTCCCAATCATGGTATTGACCTGTGCCATGCTCTAACCTGCTTTCTGGACTTTCACTACACAGCAGTCAAAAGTTCACAGAACTTGGGTTAATATTTTCTCTAGGAATGGAAGCTGACACGTCTGTTTTTCTGTGAAAGGAAATAAAACAGGAGAATTTATGATGAGAATATATTCTCATGCTGAGAATAATCGAAATAATCTAAATGTTCCCAGAGGTCAGACCCTGCTGACAGGAGGCTTGAAACTACAGAGAGACACATATTTCCAGAACTTCTGAGCACCTGACATCATTCTGGTTAATGACCATTTCCTTCCAGTCTTGCATCAGAAGATGAACCCTCACTGCCCCCCTCTCCCTGCACAAGATCATAAAAAGATTGAGTTTAGAGTGAAATCAAATATGCTGTGTTCACTGAGGGCTTTGTTTAAGCAGAAAGGTGAATCCTCTCCAGCAAGGAGTAACCCTGTGACCAGACAGCATCTGCCAGGTCAGGAGCTGTGCAGCAGGAGGGCTCAGCTATGCCAGGAATGCACACACTGATCTCAGGCACCTTTGTTTTTTTTCTTTTTAAAGCTGCAGTGACTGTGGTTTCATTAGCACTTAATCGTTGTGGGGAAAGGATCCCTTTTGCTTACAGATAAGGGGCTGGACAGGGTTCAAAAGAAAGAGGTCAGTCCCCAGAGCCTGCAGAGCCACAGAAGGGACAGAGGGCCAAAGGAACCCAGATCAGAGATGGGAGTGGGAACCTAAAGCTGCCTTCCAACTTCCCCAAACGTGAAAAGCTCCACTGGCATCCTTTGGATTGCCCACATCCATTCAAAGATGAAAATTTGGTCCTTTGTAACCTTTCCTCAGGTTACTCTGCTGGTGTTACTGGCAGGTGAAAGAAAACCCATTGTTATTTTAAGCCTCCTATCAATTAGATTTGCTCTAGGCAAGGTTTCAGGAGATAAAATACCAATGGCTTTTCTCCCACAAAACTCTCACTGTTCTTAACACCAGTGGAATTCAATTTGTGGTATCAGTATCAGGAGGATTTGTCAAAACAAATCTCAGACCAATATGGTTGTTTCCAGTGTCATGTTTTCTGCAAGGGAAACCTGTCCCCCAGTTCACAGCCTGGCTCAGGGCTCTGCATTTTCATGATTAAAAAGCCACAAGTTATTTTGATTAAACCAGACATGACAAACTTCTGAACAATTTAAGTGGATATAAAATAGCATTAAGCTTTTTGCTCCCATTTTTGTTATTATCAGTAAAACATCACTTTCAGGAACATACTCAGGGGAACACAAATTACTTTTTACTTCCAGAAAGATCCAGGAAAAATTTAAGAACTCAAGACTCCATAAAATTTAGTATAAATAAGAAAGACTAAATTTTCAGAGGTATCATTGTAAGATCCAAGTAAGATTCCTTTCCAAGCAGCCAGAAAAATACTCTATTTTGGCAACATTTGTGATTATGACTCTCCATTCCCAACGGAAGTTTTGCAATGCTTTAGCAACTCAGATGATTTACAGGATAATTTAGCAGATGACAAAAAGGTTTGCAGAATCTTGGGAAGTACAATTCACAAGATCTTGCTGTTATACATAAAAAAAAGGCTTCTCTCAAAATTCCTGTACCAGTCCATTATACAAGTGCAGGTTTCAGATTCACTGACCCCAAATCCAGACAGTGAGGGCCACAGCCAAAGGAATGCTGTATCACACAGCCTGGACAAACACTTCTTCTGATCTACCCAAACCCACTCATTATTCAAAACACATTTTGCTGATTAGGTCATAAAGATGAAAAGAAAACATATGTCACTATATGGCACTTGTTAAACATGAAAAAAAAGCTTGGGCACCATGTAATTGTGAAGAAGCAGGAATGGTTTGAGGCTAACCCCTGTGCAGAGAAGAAAGCTGTTATTTGAAGTTTGGGTAAACCCCAGTTAACATCTAACCAGGTGCATTCTTGGAGCATTGTGCATCCCTGCTGCCTCCCAGAAAACGAAAAAGCATGGAAAATTACAGTCTCCCATCACCTTGTAGCTGAAGTGCAGTTAGAGGTGCCTTTCCTGTTCAACTCTCATGTGAAAAATTGCCTTTGGAATACCGTGATCCAGGAACAATTCCTGTAATACACCTTCCACATGATTCCAGCTGTCTTAAAGATGTATCTTTGTATCACACACCCTGAACACCCATTGGAAAAGCAGAGTGTCAGTAAAAAGCAAGTCAGTCTTTTTAACATCTGGTGGATTTGTTTTTCAGGAAAATCTAGTTATTTATGAGGTGCCATAATTCTGAATCTATGCTAAATTGTTTGACAATTCTTTTGAATACTGTTTGCTGGATTCTATTGCACAAGCACAGCAAACACAATGGTCCAGCAAGAGCTGCCTGTGCCTGGTTTCAATTCTGGTTTGGATGACAGTGTTGGTGTGGCTGTTTGTCAGTCTGGGAAGGGTCTGGAGTTCTGGTTTTCAATCATGACTGAAGCCATGATTCAGCCATTTAGAATCTGATCCAACTTTTAAGTGAATAACATCACAGTTTCTAGAATTATTATAATTTTATATCCCATGGTATTGGTACGTACAAGGAAAGAATTTGCTATATACCTTCCTATTTGCAGAAGCATTAAGAAATTTCTTTTCAGGGTTTTATCTCTACAGAACCAGTCCTAACCAAGTGCTGATTAACTTAATGAAAAGCTTAAGACACATTTCCTCCCTTAATGTGTAAATTCACTGGTGTTGGTGTCACCCTTTCTAAGATGTTGCTTCAGTATCATACCTATGTTTCTTTAAGACTTCATCAAAACAAGATCTTATTAAGGAAGCGGAAAGAATTTTCATGTTATAATCCTGTAATGGTTGTATTCCTGTGTCTGGGTTAAAAAAAAAAGTACTTACTTCTTATCTGTATTTGTCAGGGGATCTGTACTGGACATCCTCTTAGGTGCACTATTTAAATAAAAGTTCAAAATGAAGAATTCTGACACGTGAAGCACTGGCTCCTAACCAGGATAACAATTGCTGCAAAAAAGGAAAAACCACTTTTTTGAAATTCACATTGCCATGTTTAGTTTTAGACACTGACAACAATCTTATTTATTACTGAGTAGCTGAAATCCAGCAGGGAAAGAACTCCCATGATAAAACAGCCACACTTCATTGCTGAAAACAGTTAACAACTCAGACCTTGCAGGGTGTAGTACCAAAACATCTCACATCCTAATTCCCTCTTAATTTAGGAGGTAGGAATTAGGGTAAACCTGAATCCCCTGTGATTAAAATCTTCTAAAAAAGGAAAGAACAGATTATAATTCCAGGATAAAGTAATACAATTACTAAAGACAAAAATAATCTCTTTTTTTTTCCTCCACTGAAGGTTTCTTGGACAGGGAATGTTGTTTGGAATGTGATAAGGTGTTTTGTGTGTCTTTTCTCATGTTTTTTTAACTTACTGTGTAGTATTCAGTGTCTGTGGGCTTCTCACATGAACTGTGTAGCACAGGCCAAAACACATAAAATGAGGTTACATACAACTAATGTAGCAAAACCGCCAGTAATTCACATTGTGCTTCTATCAGCACATGGAACAGGTCAGCAGGAAATACAGTCCTGCATGCACTGAGCTACAACCATTTGAAAAATTACTGTAAAAGCACTGATGCAAAAATACCTGTTTGTAATGACAAACCTTCCTGATCCCGTGAGCTGCACAGCTGAACCCTTACATGGCCATGACCCAGAACAGGTGTTTATTCCTAAAACAAGGGGGACAAGGATCTCCCCCAATAATGGACAGGCAAAGAGGGCCACAAGGCGCTCACACCACAAACCTGGGCAAAGAAAAGCAAAACCCCCAGGGGCTGTGTCAACCTCCACAAAACTCCCCTGACTGATATTCCTGCCCATCCTGAAGTTACTGCAAAGAGCGCTCGTCAGTAGCTGCGCCTGAACAGCAACAAATCCCCGCGCTGTGGGAAGCGAAACGAACAAGAACCAAAACAGCAGCGGGAAAAAGAAACAAAGAAACAAACAAAGAAACAAACAAAGAAACAGACGGCCGGTGCCAGGGTCCCCAGAACGGGGAGATCTGCACAGACAGGGAGCAGCCCCGTGTCCAGCGCCCGTCCGGGGGCAGGTGGGGACGTACCTGGGGGATAACCAGGTACCTAAGAGATAACCTGAGCTACCTGAGGGATAACCAGGTACCTGAGGGATAACCAGGTACCTGGCTATTCCTCAGTACCCGGGTACCAGCTTACCCTGGGTATCCCGGTTACCCCTTAGGTACCTGAAGCACAGACCCCGCTGAGGCACCTGCGGGACATCCACCCCTCCCGGCCGTGCCCCGCTCGCTTAAACCTTCGCTCAGTGAAGCCGCTCCCGCCCGGCTCCGCTCCGTGCGGGACCGCGCGATCCCTCGGGGCTGCGCGGGTTCTTTGGTACACAACCTGCGGCCCGAGCGGCCCCGCTGGGGAGGGAGGGACGGACGGAAAGACGGAGCGACCACCGCCGGCTCCGAACGACCCCAGCACCCCCAGCACCGCTCCGAGGGGGCGCGGCGGGCGCTGATGCGATGGCGGCTCGTCCCGCCCCGTTCCCCGCCTGGTTCCGTCCCCTCTCCCGCCCCATTCCCCGCCCCGTCCCGGGAGCCCCCGCGCTCGGGCCATGGCGCTGTGCGGGCGGGGTTGGGCTCGCTGTGCCCGCGGGCTGCGGCTCGGGGCCCTCGCCCGGCCGGAGCCCTGCGGGTCCCGCGGGGTGCGGAGCTCCAACCCCTTCACCCGGCAGCAGGAGGAGGAGTGGCGGCGGCGGAACCGCTCCGCCGTGGGTTACATCGCGGCGGCCGCCGTGGGCATGGTGGGGCTGTCGTACGCGGCCGTGCCGCTCTACCGCCTGTACTGCCAGGTAAAGGCGGGTCCCCGGGCGGCGCTGGCGGTGCCTCTGCCCCTTTCCCTGCCCTGAACTGCCCTTCCCTGCCAGGCCACGGGGCTCGGCGGGACGACGGCGGCGGCGGGGAGCAGCGCGGAGCGGATCGAGCGCATGGAGCCGGTGCGGGAGCGGGTGTTGCGGGTGACTTTCAACGCGGACGTGCACTCCAGCATCCAGTGGAACTTCAGGCCGCAGCAGAGCGAGATCTACGTGAGTCACCGCGGTCCTGCACCGAGCCGCACACTGTCCCCCTCGGAGAGCGCGGTGGAGTCAGCGAGGCTGGAGGAGACCTGTAAGGTCACCCAGCCCGGCCATCACCCACAGCACAGACACCCTGGAACACCCGCAGGGGTGGTGCCTCCACAACCTCCCTGGGCAACTGTTCCAACACCTGACCACCTGAAAAAGTGTTCTGATATCTGATCTGGATCTCCCCTGGCTCATCTTAAGGCATTTCCTCTGGTCACCTCACTGCGGGCACAGCAGAAGAGACCGACCCCCCCCCTTCACCCTTTCAGGTGTTTGTTGGGAGCAATGAGGTGTCCCCTGCGCCTCCTCGAGGTTCCATCTCCCACAGCCACATTATTTGGCCTTTTCACTTTATTATTTAAAATTAGTTCTCACAAAAACGCTAAGAGGGAGTCGTGCTTAATGTTTTCTGAGTCCAGTACTGAACAATTAAATGTACACCTTACACAAATCTGCATATTTAATATAAGCTGTTTGTGCTGTTTAACTGCTGAGAAGAATACAAGTGTTGGGGGCAAACTGGTTAAGATTAAAAACACACATAAGAGTATTGGAGCCTCTAGTTTGGAATAGGGGTGAATTGTATGCAAAGAAAATATTTGTGAAAACCAACTTGAAACAGCAAAAGAGAAAATTAATTCTAGCTGAAGTCTAAAGAAGTTGGTTTGAGGGGTGGAGGGCTGCAGTGGATTAAAATGAAAATCACTGTCCAATTATGTTACACAGGTGGTTCCAGGAGAGACTGCCCTGGCATTTTATAAAGCAAAGAATCCTACAGACAAACCAGTCATTGGGATCTCCACCTACAACGTCATTCCCTTCGAAGCAGGACAGTATTTCAATAAGATACAAGTAAGTGTATTTTACTTGCAAAGAGGGCATTTTCCTTTACATGAATGAAAATAGTTACCCATAAATTAATACCACTGACTGAGGGCAGTTGGGAACAATGTGAGCTGGCCTGGTCCTGGTACCTTTGCACATTTCAGTAGAAGTTTGGGAGCTTTTCCATGTAACAAGAGGAACAGAATTGCTATATCATGTTGCTTATATGATTGATCCTTCCCAGAATTTTAGAAATGTACAGGGAATGAGAGTTGATTTTAAAAGATGAAGCTTTCTCTCATGTTAATTTCCCATCACAACTGTTGTCTAATTGTTTTTTTTCCCCTCCCCAGTGTTTTTGTTTTGAAGAACAAAGGCTAAATCCTCAAGAGGAAGTGGACATGCCTGTCTTTTTCTACATTGATCCAGATTTTGTGGAGGACCCTAAAATGGCTAAAGTTGATTTGATCACCCTCTCTTACACCTTCTTTGAAGCAAAGGAAGGACAGATGTTGCCACTCCCTGGATATCAGTAATGACCATCTTTACAAAATGTGACTTCTGACTGCAAGTTTTAAGACAGTGAAGAAAAAACTGCAGAAGAACTGTGCAATATGAAATTACATTATTAAACCACCATGGGCATGTGCTGTTATGAAAAATATATGTATATATTTTTTTAAACCAACTTAATGTAGTTGGAATGATGCTTTTTTAGTGATAGCATTTCTTCAGTGGAAGGGAACACACTGTTCCTGGAATAGAGAGGATTTGCTCAATCCACCTTTTTTTTTTTCTTCTGAATACTTTGAGGCAAATTTTTAAACCCAAGGGTAAATTAAGATCTTAATTTAAATATAAAAGAAAGCAGTTTATTAAGCATCTAAAATTGCATTGCTGGCTCAAGAATAAATTTCCATGTTAAGTTACTTTAGAAAAAGGTAAAACTAGATAATCAATTAAGGAAATCTCCTAAGTAAATAAAAGTTAGACTGTATTCCTGTGTAACCCTCCCTGGCACAGGAGGATATGATGATTCAGAAGATGATGCACCCTCTCAGATTATTACTGAATCAGTAGTTCATTTGGTAAGAGCAGACTGCTCTAAAACTGTTATCATTGGAACAGTAATTTAAGCACATCAGATCTGTGGGATGGTTTCCATTGAGAAACACCATCTTATTTCCTTGCTGTGTCCTACTCATTTCAGGTATCTGTGCTGCTAATGATGCTCTTCCCTGTGCACAGGGCTCTGCTCTGGGCACCTCTGCTCACAGACAGGCTTGGCCTATGTACCAAATGCTTGGAGGGAAGGGCAGTACATAAACAACTGCTCTAAACTGCACCTAAATTAACAGTGGAGGAGTCTCCTCAGAAACCAGAATCAGCCCCATTCAGAGGCTGAGACTCAATAGGGCCTGCCCAGCAGCACAGCAGTTCTTCAGAGGGACTCTGTGTTTACCATCAGAACACCTAAGCCTGTATTTATGTATCTTTTGGTCATTATCTGTGGGGCAGGTGTAATAACACTTTATCATTGCTTTGCAAACGAGGAGTTGCAGAGCAGGTTTAAGTGACTTACTCATTTTCAGACAGGAATTAATCTCATCTACTGGGCCAGTTCTTTCTACCCCTTTCAGCAGATGAGATCTAACAAAGTTACACTAATGGTTGGGCTCTGAAAAGGTAATAGGTACATCAGCAACAACTTCCAGTTACCTGAATCTCAATTACACTTACATGCAAAAATTCAAAACATTCTTTTTTGGAAATAAATGGATGCTACCTTTAAAATGCATTACTGTGCCAATTACATGTTGGTTAAATGGATAACATTCATGTCAGGTCTTCACTGTATTATTAAAAGTTTTAAAACTTGCCATTCTTTCATCTCTCTAATGCATTTTATCCAGCAGAACATGTGGAGCCCACACAAGTGAAATACGTCTGTATGAAGAAAGCAGCAAGCTTTATAATTCCAGTATGCTTCAGGAAAAAAACATCATGACAAATCTTTGAATCCAAGCTGAAGAAAAAAATCTCTTACCTGAGTTGTTTTTAATCCATTGCATGATTATGGCAGTTCTCCACACATTGCTTTATTCTGGCCATATTCCAGAAAAAAGGAACATCCTCCTGGCAAGTGCCAGTTCCATAAAAATGTGGGGTTTTCCTCCCGAGTTTGAAAGCCCAAGTTTGTGCAGATGCTGAGCACATTCCAACTGTAAAACCAGCTCTGTAACCTCAGTAATGACCCAGTTCCCTTTCATCTATCTGTGCCCATTCTGCTGCTTTAAATACATGAAGGTTCAGTCAGCAATCATCCAGTATGGATTACCACCCTGAAATAGCCCATTTTGATTTGTTACCCATCAGTGTGTGGGGTTTGCCAGTAGAACTAAGCTGTAGGAAAAAAAAATCAATCCACCTCAAATCCTATTTTCAGCTATTTCCTCCAGCTACTGCAAATAATACAAGAAAAATTATAGCAAAGCAACTTCCTTTTCAACTCATCTTAAAAAAACCCCCAAACTTGTTTTGGGTAGAAGCAAGGTCTTCTAATGGTCCTGCAGCAAACTGCAAAGCTGCTGACTGTGCAATGAAACACCACAGATTTAAACTAAAATACTTCCAATACTACCTACATTTGGTATTTCAGGGAATACACAAAAGCTCAGAAGCAAGGAAGGAGAGTTACCCTCTCAGTAAGCATTTGCTTTTATTTGGGTTTTTATGCTACAAAAATGGCAAAAGCAGCTGAGAACTTCTTATCCCTTAAACAGTTAACTAAGGAACACTTAAATGCAGTATTTCACAAAAAGTTAGCTTATCTGCTATGAACATGAACTAAGTTCTCAAATTTTATATCCATTATAAATTCAGAGAACTATACCTGTTAAAGTGCACAGTTTACATTCAGCATTAAAATAGATAAGGCACTGCAATTATTAAAAGATAAAACTGTTATTAACAGGGTTAAACAACCTAATTAAAATAAATGGATAACTACTGCTCATCTGCATTGTAGATAATTAATTTTTCCTTCACCAGAACAATCTCTGCAGGGCAGGAACATTGAGAGAAATAATTGATCCCCCTCCAATATTTACTGAGTAAATAAAAGCAACAACCACAACAGAGGAACAGGCAGGTTTTTTTCTGTTCTGTTAATTATGGATGACAGCACCTCATGTCCCAGCTTAGGTTCTTACTAAGACAAAAATCCAACTATATTGGGTTTTCTTTGGAAAAAAATGAAAAAAAAAAAAAAGGAAATATTTATTCAGGATATGATTGTAGGAAAGTAATACTCTGTGTCTCCAGACATCTATGAAGAGGCCAAATTTTAGAAGTCCTATATGTCAACCCCCCCCCTAAATTTCTAGAGAGATGAACACAGACAGCAGAAACTGGATTCTGCAGTTTCTGTAAACTCTATGTGCTTTTTGCTTACTTGCGTCAGGTATCAAGTGTTATTTCATGCATAGGCCAATCTGGAAGTTGTATTTCAATGGCCCCCCAAATACTTTAAAATAACCAGGCAAGTCACCTTGAAGAACACACAGCTCAACATTTAGGACAAATTGTCAAGGTGTAGATCCAAGTAACTCTTCAAATTGCATTTGTTGTGCCAAAACCTCTTCTGTTTTTCACTTGCACATTACAGGAAGCACTGCACAGGACCAGCACCAGAGAGTAACACGTTCACCTTCAGCAGTCTGTGTTCCTTTTAACTTCTGGCTTCAGCACATCATCAATTTCTTCATAAATAGCTCTGAAAGAGGAGGGAGAGGGCGAGCCCTACATCACAAGTGTTTCATTTTGACAGAACGCACCAATGAAATCCTGCCCAAGCATGAACTGCCAAGGGTTTATTGTGTTGCCTTGGAGGATCTTGGGTTGCAGGATGCCCAGGTTTCCATGGAAACAAAGAGCCAACCCTGTGGTGCTGCTCTGATTGTACATTTAATGAGGTACCTCTGGACATCGGACTGATGAAACAAGTTTGGGAGCAGGAGTGCAAAAAGCAAAAGGCAAGTGTACCACCATGCAATTACTGCACTAATTAAAAGAAAGCAAAGCTTTGTTGAGACTTCTTCTACCTCAGAATTCAATGGTTCCTTCAAAATAAGTTCTGTATAGATGGCTCTAGGTTTTTTTTTTGTGATTTACTGGTAGAAAGGAGAGTTCAGCCATCTGTTTAGTTTCATATTAATTTGCTGACACTCTTGGCCCTCTGGAGAGTCCCAGCATCCATTCTCCTTTGTAGTTTTATATTTGAGGATTTTTTTGATATGTAGTAGAAAACCATTCTTAAAAATCATGATTACTGTGAACAGGAATTACTTTGGTTACCTTGTTCCAAAACTACCTGTGCTGAAGTGCCAATCAGCTTCCTCCACCAGGACCCTTTACCATAATTTATTCACCTTTCTGTATCACTAGACAGGTCAACGTAGATCCTTGTTGGCATAGCATTATTCCTCCATTTTTACAGATACCATTTATTGAGCACTCTGTAGTTTATTCCCCAATTGGTCATGCCAGAAATATTGGAAGAAAATGTACAAAATGTGGCCAGTGTGATTAATATCAGTGATCCTGATCAGTTGGTCAGTTAAATCAGTCTCAGTAGTGTGGTCTGTTTACTCAGAAGAAAAAGCCATCTTGCCTTTGGCACCTAAAAAACCTCTATTCTACCTATTTAAAAAGTTACTTACTCAGTGGGAGCCAAGGGATCAAACTCCATTATCTCGTGGTAATGAGGTGATTGTGGCTTGTTCTTTGATGCAGCTGAAGAATAAAGAAAGGCAGGTACATCCAGATTTAAATGACAATGAAAAACATATTTACTGCAGTTACTTTTAATGTCTTCCCAAAGTCAGCAGATTATCTGCTATGGATCCCAGCTGCTTTAAATGCTAAAATGGGCAGAATCCATGAGCAGTACGACTTTGTCAATGTTTTGTTTCTGCTCTTAGTCTTTAACAACCATTATGTAAAGGCCTTAAGTGCTTACAAGAAAAATAAATCTTGAAAAGGGTGATCTGCAGTTCTTATTACCTGCTGGTGAGGGTCCATTCAATAGTGGTGTCTGTCCAGCCTGCAGATTTATTGGGTTCAGAGGCACTGGGCTTAAAAGAGTCACCAGCTAAGGACATCAAGCAAAACAGTGCATGAACAGATGGTTCTATGAGAAAACTGGTTTGACTTAATTTATAGAACTGCTGACTTATCTTTACTCTCAGACTATTGCAGGTAAACTTCTAAGGTCATCACTTAGCAAGCCAATTAATCTCCATTCTCCACACAAACTTCTAAGTCCCTTTTAGTGTTATCTGTAACACATTTATATAATTTACTTCTGTGTAATTTGTTACACTCCACAAACTCAAAGATCTGCTTTCATCTGCAGTTTAAAAGAAGGACTAGGCATGTTTGTTTGGGGGCTGC
>VYZS01080013.1:10027-23466 GCA_013400695.1 Neodrepanis coruscans | reverse complement strand
CATACCCCTTAAGGCATCAATGGAGTCTTGCTTTTCTGGGGATGGCTGGACACCTGCCTGCCCATGGGAAGAGATGAATGAATTCCTTGTTTTCCTTTGCTTGCATGCCTGGCTTTTCCTTTACCTATTAAACTGTCTTTATCTCATCCCATGAGTTTTCTCACTTTCACTCTTCTGATTATTTCCCCCATTCTCAGGAAGGAGTGAGTGAGAAGCTGTGTGGGGCTGAGCTGATGGCTATGTTTAGACCATGACAGCAAGAAAAAATACATCATTAATATCTTCTATTCCTTTAGTATGAAATTAACTATATCTGAAATTCTATTACAGTCAAATTCAAAACATATTACTGTTAATATAGCATGTATAATAACAAGTGAAGTTAGTGTTAGCATTAGGAAAAGATTCCTCACAGAAAGAGTAATTTGCCATTAGAATGGGTTGCCCAGGGAAGTGGTGAAATCACCATCCCTGAAAGCATTTAAGGAAAAACTGGATGTGGCACTTAGTGCCATGGTTTAGTTCATGACGTGATGTTAGGTAATAGGCTGGACTTGATGATCTCACAGGTCTTTTCCAACCCAGCTAATTCTGTGATTCTGTAGTTCTGTGATATAATAGCACGAAGAAACAAAATGAACTATAAGAAATGTAAACCTTTTATTGATTAATTGCCATGCAATTATGCCTACTAATATTCTGAGCAACACAGTAGTGGTATTGCTGAATTCCTTTTCTTCAGAAAACTGTAAATAAAATAAACACTATTACTGTGTAGTCTGTCTTCTCTTCTTATACTTTTCACATTGGGAATTGCCACCCAAAAGTGAAAGTATCTACATGCCTCTAATTTGTTGTATAAAATTATGTTAGTTCACAAAGACAGTAAATGTAAAACTTCTCACAGAGATGGTTTTATCTTCCAGCAAAGAAATATTGTGCATAATAGCATGAAATTCATGTAAGCTATGATTACTACCAGCAACATTTAAATCAAAAGAAACTTTGAAAACTCGAATAATTCAACTCATAGTGTCAAAAGAGCAATTGAGGACTTATATTGTTTAGTTTGCAGACTCAAGCTATGAAACAAATTTTCCAGGAATTGTCACTAATTTCTTAAAAGAAAGATTCATTATTTTGAAACATGTAAAGTTCTTGTGTGTTTGAGAAGTTTTAAAAAATTGTTACATGTGTTTGCTTGTTGTTGCTGTTGTTTTTGTGAATGAGAAGGATCAGGGATGGTAGATGTCATCATCCATATTATGAAGCACTTTCTTCTCAAAAGAATGTATCTTTTCCAAGACAACATGGAGGTGCTTAATAGATAAAACAAATTGATTAGAATAGGATAAACACAAGAAATAGATTATTCAAGTTTATTTAAAGCAGTTTTTTTTTTTTTAAAAGAAAAGGATTTGTACTTGACATTTAATTTTTAAAATTCTTCTGAAATGGTCCAGTCATACCTAGGTTCCAGTACCTGCCAAAAATAAGTCAGTTTCCAAAAAAATTTTCTGAATAAGAAAAGTAACAGTTGCCCACTAGATGCAGCTGTTCAGATTTTAAGATCTTTAGGTTGCTTGGGCTTTTTTATACATATATTTATCTCTTTTATCGTACTTGATTCTTAAGCCACTAGGTACTACAAAATATATAAATACTGACAGCTAGGATTCATACAGGATTTTCCATTTTGTTTTATTGTGTTATTATTTTTCAACAACTTCAAAAAGGATAAAGTGTTTGTCTTCATAATATAATAACTGAAAGCTTCCTCATATTTTTAGAATAATATGACATGTAAACATGGGAGTTGATTGACAGAGAACATTTCTGGGTGAAAATTATCAGTTCAGAAAGAGATTGGCAATATAAATATGATACTTTCAAATAACCTGTCACCCAATACACATAGGTAATGGCAGGAACATATAAATTAAAGGAGGGTAGGGAGGCAATATCTGGAGTTGTCAGGTAATCATATAAATCTCAGTAGAGGTTCATGCATAAACATTTTTTAAAAACTAATGAAAATATGTCCTTTGCAGTTTCACTACAGGTGCAGTTTAGAAATGGCAATATTTCAACACTGCAGAATAACATCTGTGTAACCTTACAGTGTAAACCTACTACATAAGAAGGACAATAAATGCTAGGACATAAACTACAAATAAACAATTGCAGTATTGGCTTAGAATCCCACTGAAGTTCGTAGCAAAATATGGCTTTAATACTTCCTTAATACGATGATTATACTTCCTGAGGTTGAAGACATGCTCAAATAACATTTCTGTGAAGTTTTTTTATGAGAAGGATAGTGTTAAACATTCAACTAGGTGGTGGCCTGCATTCTCAAAATATTTTATGATCATGTTGTAAGATACGTATTACTAAAAAGCAGGTGTTATGTAAAAATTTTTGTATGCAAAATTTAACAAACACCGGTAATAAGCAAATATGAGAAAATGTTTCGTTTTCTTTCAAGCTTGCTAGGAAATCTAGGAAGAAAAAGAGATTTAGTAAAGTACCAGTAATTCTTATGATGGTATAATCAGACAATAAAATATTAATTTTGTCCTTCAGGCATAACATGTGTCTTCAGTGCACAAGAAATTTTTTTTAATTTGTTATCTTATAAAAATGACACTGTATATGCTTTAAAATTTAAATTGTTATGGTTTTGATTTCACTAACATTCTAGTGTACTTTACACTGGGTCTCAGAGAAACAATTAGTTGTCCTAATGATGCCTTAAGGGGTAGGCAACACTGGGAAGGATCCTCCTCTTATTTACACACACACACACACACACACCCCCCTCCCCCCATCATTTGTATTACGTGTCAGCCCATTTATTTATTTGAACTCATGAATTTTTGTAACCATTGGTGGCTACTTTTTTACAATTTGTCTGAAAATTTTCCTTTCAGTTTTAAGGGAGATTTTTATCATACTAAACTTTTACACAAGAAGTAGGTACTTGTACTGAGGTCCACAACCAGACTTTGTACTCCAGATGTGAAACCATTCTGGCTTTGTACAATAGTGGTGAACAACATGTTTTTATTTCTATGACTGGTGACACAGTTCTTTTCAGCTGAACCAATCACTAAGTGTGCCACCATGCTGTCTCACATGTGGTCTAAGAAATGACCATCAATCTAGGGCACGAAAAAATTGGCTAAGTATTGTTCAGTGCTGGTTGAGACAGTGTTGTAGGCTGAAAGTTCCATGTATCCATAACGAATCCCTCAACACGTTCAGATGACTGCTGTTATTCTGGCAAACAAATGTATTTCACAATTATATTTCAGTCACAAAGGCTTCACAGCAATGAAGAAGTCCATCACTGTTAAGGAGTTTGTAGCATTGTTAACAAAGGAAAGAATTTGGAAAGGAAGACTGAACAAATCTCAAAAAAAATGGTTCATACATATAAATAAAAACATGGTCAGTTACGATAATAATTGGACCACATTTAAGTGACTTTATGAGTATTATGGTGTGATTGACAATAAAAGATTAAAGAAAATATCTCAAATCTATGGAATAGCTGTAGGATTTAAAAGAATTCAGAAAGAGCAGAATGTTTCACAAAGGATAAAGCATCAAACCTAAGAAAGCCACAAACAAGAAACAGAGAAAATTTGTTAAAAAGTATATTCAAGGAGAGGAAACATCAAAACACTGTCTCTTTGCACCAGGGAGTGCTTGATTGAGTTATACACAGAGGGTATACAGAAATCTGCTAACTAGAAAACAATGCTTTGAGCAGAATGCATTAGAAATCCCTTTCAACCTTAAACATTACAGTATTATCTTTGTAATTGACCTCCATGCTCATACGCATACAAAAGTAAAGGAAAAACAGCATTCAATGCCCTTTTAATTTTAGATATTTTTGTAACCTTTGATTATTCTGCAAATTCTCTGAAATAGAATTTGCTGTAGTTTTATGTTAATCTATCAAATTAAAATGATTTGTTTACTATATAGTTTAATCAAGATGTTGAAATAAGTTTTTATTTTTACTTAGGTTTCAAGTTTTTCTCTACAATCTTCAGCTGTAGACACTTTATAGGAAGGTTCTGTATACAGCTGTAGTTATATCACCTAAAACCAGCATTGATATAAAAATTATTAAACCCTTATATAAAGAAAAGAGCTGATGATCTATTCCAAATCTAAGTTTAATTTAATAAAATAGTCTATTTTTTTTCTGATGAATTTTGAATCAAAACCTTTCCACACTGCCCAAACTCTAGCAATTCACCACCGGACCTCAAGAAACCTTTGGGTGAAAAATTGGATATAAGCCAGCAATGTACACTTTCATCCCAGAAGGGCAACCATATCCTTAACTGCAGAAAAAGAAACAGGTTGAGGAAGATGATTCTGTCCTTCTACTCTGCTCTTGTGAGACCCCATCTGAAGTGCTGAATCCATCTCTGGGGTCCCCAGCAGAGGAAAGACATGGATCTGTTGGAAATGGGCTGTGAAAATAATCACAGAGCTGACGCATCTTTTCTGCATAGAAAGGCTGAAAGAGTAGGGGTGGTTCAGCCTTGAGAACAGAAGGTTTCAGGAAGACCTTATGTGGCATTTCAATATATAAAGGAGACTTATAAGAAAGATGGAGAGGGACTTTTTATCAAGACCTATTACAACAGGACAGGGGACACTAATTTTACTGGAAAAGGATAGATTTAGATTGGGTACAAGGAAGCAATTCCTTACTGTGAGGGTAATGAGCTACTGAAATGGGTTACCCAGAGAAGCTGTGCATACTCAGTCCCTGGAAGTGTTCAAGGTCACGTTGAATGGTATGATGCTATGAAATAATTAATAGAACATGTCCAGACCATGACACAATATCCGAGGAATGTAAACATCAGATATTAAGGATCTCTTGTTTCTGCTATGGCTGTAAGACATTGGAAGAAGCCACTCCTGGGTAGTATGTGACCACTAAACCTTTAATTTATTGGTTATAATAAATCAAACCAAGCCATTGAGTATAAAGATGAGCTGAATTTGCAATAAATGGAACATTTTGCCCCCTCTTGTATAATGTCCCGTTCTTGGATCCTCTGGGACACCACACAAACTCTAGGCCCCTATCTTTTCTTGTGGCTGCTGTGATCCAGAGAGTCTGTGTCCTTTGCCTACCAAAATTGCAAGTCTTGTTTTAGGGACACCCATGGTCCCTATAGGATGGTGCTTTGAGCATCCTAATATAACAAAAGATGTCGCTGCCCAGGGCAGGGGCTTGGACTAGATGACCTTTGAAGGTCCTTTTCAATCTAAACCATTCTATGGTATTATGAGATAACCCTCGGGCAATACTTATGACTTTATTTTATAAACTACAAAATCTCAACCAGTTCTTGTCTAGACTTATCACAACTCATTGTCTAGTAGTGAATCTCCATGTATTTCATCACAACAGGAAAGTTGTGATGAAACTTCTGATAGCCATCTTGTTGAAGGATGAAAAATGATCAGGAAACAGGATCCACATCAGCTTAGTATAATCTTTTTCTATAACTATACAAATTACAGGAGCAGCTACCAATTCTTCTCTTCTTTCTGACATCTGTTATTAAAATGAACATAGAACATGCTAGTAGCTGTCTGTAAAATCACATGAGAATTCCCAATGATGCCTTAAGGGGTATGCTTAAGATTTGAGAATTCACTATAGCTAGGCGGCTGGGTAGCTTAGAATATTAAGGGCAGAAAACGGCCTGTCTTTCACATGTTTGCATTCTTCTGTATAGATAAGAGGGGTAACAAGTCAAAACATAAGAGTTAGCTTTCCNTCACAAAGGATAAAGCATCAAACCTAAGAAAGCCACAAACAAGAAACAGAGAAAATTTGTTAAAAAGTATATTCAAGGAGAGGAAACATCAAAACACTGTCTCTTTGCACCAGGGAGTGCTTGATTGAGTTATACACAGAGGGTATACAGAAATCTGCTAACTAGAAAACAATGCTTTGAGCAGAATGCATTAGAAATCCCTTTCAACCTTAAACATTACAGTATTATCTTTGTAATTGACCTCCATGCTCATACGCATACAAAAGTAAAGGAAAAACAGCATTCAATGCCCTTTTAATTTTAGATATTTTTGTAACCTTTGATTATTCTGCAAATTCTCTGAAATAGAATTTGCTGTAGTTTTATGTTAATCTATCAAATTAAAATGATTTGTTTACTATATAGTTTAATCAAGATGTTGAAATAAGTTTTTATTTTTACTTAGGTTTCAAGTTTTTCTCTACAATCTTCAGCTGTAGACACTTTATAGGAAGGTTCTGTATACAGCTGTAGTTATATCACCTAAAACCAGCATTGATATAAAAATTATTAAACCCTTATATAAAGAAAAGAGCTGATGATCTATTCCAAATCTAAGTTTAATTTAATAAAATAGTCTATTTTTTTTCTGATGAATTTTGAATCAAAACCTTTCCACACTGCCCAAACTCTAGCAATTCACCACCGGACCTCAAGAAACCTTTGGGTGAAAAATTGGATATAAGCCAGCAATGTACACTTTCATCCCAGAAGGGCAACCATATCCTTAACTGCAGAAAAAGAAACAGGTTGAGGAAGATGATTCTGTCCTTCTACTCTGCTCTTGTGAGACCCCATCTGAAGTGCTGAATCCATCTCTGGGGTCCCCAGCAGAGGAAAGACATGGATCTGTTGGAAATGGGCTGTGAAAATAATCACAGAGCTGACGCATCTTTTCTGCATAGAAAGGCTGAAAGAGTAGGGGTGGTTCAGCCTTGAGAACAGAAGGTTTCAGGAAGACCTTATGTGGCATTTCAATATATAAAGGAGACTTATAAGAAAGATGGAGAGGGACTTTTTATCAAGACCTATTACAACAGGACAGGGGACACTAATTTTACTGGAAAAGGATAGATTTAGATTGGGTACAAGGAAGCAATTCCTTACTGTGAGGGTAATGAGCTACTGAAATGGGTTACCCAGAGAAGCTGTGCATACTCAGTCCCTGGAAGTGTTCAAGGTCACGTTGAATGGTATGATGCTATGAAATAATTAATAGAACATGTCCAGACCATGACACAATATCCGAGGAATGTAAACATCAGATATTAAGGATCTCTTGTTTCTGCTATGGCTGTAAGACATTGGAAGAAGCCACTCCTGGGTAGTATGTGACCACTAAACCTTTAATTTATTGGTTATAATAAATCAAACCAAGCCATTGAGTATAAAGATGAGCTGAATTTGCAATAAATGGAACATTTTGCCCCCTCTTGTATAATGTCCCGTTCTTGGATCCTCTGGGACACCACACAAACTCTAGGCCCCTATCTTTTCTTGTGGCTGCTGTGATCCAGAGAGTCTGTGTCCTTTGCCTACCAAAATTGCAAGTCTTGTTTTAGGGACACCCATGGTCCCTATAGGATGGTGCTTTGAGCATCCTAATATAACAAAAGATGTCGCTGCCCAGGGCAGGGGCTTGGACTAGATGACCTTTGAAGGTCCTTTTCAATCTAAACCATTCTATGGTATTATGAGATAACCCTCGGGCAATACTTATGACTTTATTTTATAAACTACAAAATCTCAACCAGTTCTTGTCTAGACTTATCACAACTCATTGTCTAGTAGTGAATCTCCATGTATTTCATCACAACAGGAAAGTTGTGATGAAACTTCTGATAGCCATCTTGTTGAAGGATGAAAAATGATCAGGAAACAGGATCCACATCAGCTTAGTATAATCTTTTTCTATAACTATACAAATTACAGGAGCAGCTACCAATTCTTCTCTTCTTTCTGACATCTGTTATTAAAATGAACATAGAACATGCTAGTAGCTGTCTGTAAAATCACATGAGAATTCCCAATGATGCCTTAAGGGGTATGCTTAAGATTTGAGAATTCACTATAGCTAGGCGGCTGGGTAGCTTAGAATATTAAGGGCAGAAAACGGCCTGTCTTTCACATGTTTGCATTCTTCTGTATAGATAAGAGGGGTAACAAGTCAAAACATAAGAGTTAGCTTTCCAAGCCCGGTAGGGGCTGGACTGGGGTGGGGATAGGTAATAAGGGACCATCCTGTTGGGTGTTTAGGGGCATAGTAATAAGATGGGGTTTAGTTGGGTAGTATGTGATGGGTGGGCACTGGAGGCTATAAAAATGGAGAGATTGTTATGAATTTCCTCTTTGGATCATCGGACATCACCAGTAAAGCTGCGCTCTCCCTTCACTGCATGTTTGTCTTACTTCTTATCTCGCCCTGCCAGCAACACCAAAAGGACTATTGCAGTATCCAAGTTGTACCACCCAAATGTTAAAATAAACAACAAAACTCCTCCTAAGAGTGCATTTTCCATAATACATATTTCATTAGACAAAATACAAAGAAGAGATAGGTAAAACAGAAGGCTTTTGTATGTTTGTCTGTTTGTTAGCTTGATATTCAGGAAAAAAACCAACCAAAACAATGCAAACAAATATATTTTATAACCTGACTGGACATTATCCCATGTCTTTCAGCTGTTTTATAATGAATCCTAAGATAAAAGCATTTAATTCATGTATTTACTCCATCAAAAACTTCAATTTATTTGCTTCTTCCATGTTATGTCTACTTTGTGTATGGACCCACTAGAGCTTCTATTATCTGTGTAATAGAAATAGGTGCAGTATAGACCTTTTAAATACCAATAGAGAGCTGCTGGAAGCAATAGCGACATTGATAACATACAGAGAGGAAGATACGAGCCTCTGGAAATGCTCTCTTCCTGCTGACAACAGATATTTAGGTTACTGCTGGAGATGCAATCAGTAACTGAACATTATATGAGATGAGTCTCATAATTAATATGAAGTTTATGAAGTTAACACAGAACATTTTAAGACTGTCACCAGATTAGGCTCTGAAAACTGTGTATTTAGAAGCTTGTTCTTGCATTTTTCTGGTGGCAACCTCCTGTCTGACTCAGACTATAGAATACAACTGAGCTAATAATTCCTCCAGAGGAGAAACCAGGCAGTGCTGAAGTGGAAGGACAGGAAAAGCAGAAAAAAACAAAGAACAAGAAGAACAGGAATGTGAACAGAGGGATGGAAAATGTATGTATACTGATATGTATCTGCTCATGCTGAGAAAACATAAATGTAATGCCTAACCTTACAAGTAAGATATACCAGCATATTAGGTGTGATACATAACTATATAGATGCCAGAAAAAAATAACAAACTGCTTCCAGAAAAATAAATTTCAAAAGGACTGTTTTTCCTAAATCAAATGCTTTTTATTCCCTGTTTTCCTGCCTAAGAAAAAGACTCAGCAGGAGTACCAAGAAGTTGGAGGTTCTGCAGGACTAGAATTCTTATGTGATTATGGCAATAAGAAGCATTACATTTTGAAACATGTCTGTTCCTGTGCACAGCAACATTCCATGCATCTGAACTTAAAAAATAAAGAAAAAAAGATAATAATTGGTCTATCTTTTTTCCTAATGATCCAGTTTCAGACTTGAAGGGAAGATTGGGCAGCTCACCTTTCAGTCAGGACTCTGTGGTAGAAATTCTAGATACACAGTAACTCAAGATATTGCACTCACTGCCGAGGTACCATTTAGTTTGAAACTCTTGGAAGTAAGGCAAAAAATTATTGGGTTACCTCAGGTTTAGGAAAGAAAATATAAAGAAAATAACACCCATGAGCATGCTGGGATTTATTATTTTGAGCTTACCACCAAAGTTATACCTCCCTTAGAGGAAATTATCTGAAATACACTCATTTAGCTAAATTAAAGTGCTATTTACTGCCAGCTCACTGGGCATTCATGGCCTGGACAGACACAAAAAGTTGAGCAATACTTGATGACGACAAGAATTCTTGCAGAGTCAACTATACTAATAAATATTCAGTTATACACTTTGTCCTGTGCTAATCAGCCACCAAATCTCTCTATTATTTTTCAGCAATAAACAGCTTGAAAACTTGAGGGATTCATAAATGCTGGTTTTAATTGAGAATTCCTTACAGAAGTAAATTAATTATATCTATTATAATGAATAAAATTACTCTAAATTATTTCTTCAAGATAAGGGAATTTTCGTAACCAAAATGTGTTTTATCCACAAAGTTGTTATTTCTCCTGTTTTCTGTATTGAAACTGGTATGCAGTTTTAAGAGTTTCTTTTGAAATATGATTTAGAAAAACAAAAGAAAACAACCAAGACATTTTCTCATTTTTTATCGATTTTGAATTAAGTTTCTTCATGAAGCAGCATCAAATATAAAACCATGCACCTGCCATATTGTCTAATGTTCCAATTTAAATGTATTTAAACATTTCAAAAGACCTTCTAGATTAGATTTTTTTTTCCCTTTAGATATGCTGAAATACTTTAATCCTGGTAGATTTGCAGAAAAAAAAAATCCCAAATCCCAGACTTTCTGTTCCTTCTATAAAGGACATAGTGAAGCATCTTATAACACAAAAAGCTCCAAATTTAAACATCGAATATAATACCTATATTCTTTTAATTTTAAGCTTAAACCTACTTCTCTCAATTACAAATAACCTATTTTATGAAGACTTCTTACATATATATTGGGAGCAGATATCAAAGCTCCATTGAATTATTGATGAAACATTTTGATGAACAGAGATTATTAAATTCACTGCTATCATAAGTATTTAAATCAGTTACAAAACAAACTTGTTCATTATACTTGCATATGGTTGCTATATTTGGCACGATCCCCAACTGGCAATGTAGACTGACACAGGCTCCAGTCACATTGCAAGCAAGGAATAGTTTATTGCATCATACACAGATTTTTATATGTTTTTTGTATGATCACACGATGAATCTCACAGAATCATTGGTTGAGGGGTCCCAATCATGCGCCCCTACAGTTTATGTGATTGGTTGCCATATTACTAGTCTTAAAGACAATAGAATAACATTTTCCATTTATGGTTGTCAGAATATAAAAGAAAGCCTCATTTCAGTGTTTCTTGAAGCGTGAGGCCCAGGCAGATTTTAGGCTCACTGACACATAACTTAGAGAACTTCTTCTTCTAGGGCAAGCACATCGGCTATGCCTACACTTGCATATTTACTTGACCACATCACAATGACAACACCAGATCAGTTAGTCTTATCCTAACTCATAAACAGTCTTGTCCTAGAAATGGTCTTCTAGTACCTGACCTCCACAGAAATGACTTGAAGTAAGATGACTTTAAGGAGGTTTTTTTTGAGTATTCTTTTTATTTTAGAATAACAGTGAGTATTAAGGTAAACCAGAGGATATTAATAGGGACTGACTGTCTTTGTTACTCCTAAGGCTTCCTAAATTTCAAGCAAAATAGCTATTGACATAAAGATATTTAAAAAAATTAAAATGCTTCATGAACAATTAATGTGCTATAGAAACGGGTAGAATTGCCATGTATCCTGATGGTTTATACGCATTCCTGGTGATTTCTTGCTGTGCCATTCTCCAGAATGAAAAGGGTCAAGAAATTGAGCCATTTTGAATGAATGACAGAGAAAATTCTGTTGACTAGAAGTCTGAGGATGTTTGTCTCTCATGATGTCCTACCAGTCCAGATTTCACACTATTATGGAAAAAATAGTCCCAGTGAAATTATGTCTTCTCACATGAGTAGGAAAATATTTATAGTCATAACTCTGAGGGTAATCAGTGGCTAAATAGTTCTCTAGACTGGGTGTTGAAATCATAGGATTTTTAACAATAAGTGTTAACCTGGAAAATGAATTAAAGGAGCCAGAGATTGCCATAAATTTTTGCTGCTGCCAAACTCAATGTAAAAAAGACAAAAGCAGGTGATACAAAACTTTCTGCATGGGAAAATTGTTACCAGTCCTGTGAGGACAGCTTTATTGTTCACTTGTGTCTTAAGGCTAGGACATCAGGAAGAATAATGGTGATGCTATTATTGAAGTCACCGATGAAACAGAAAAATGCCCATATTAGTACTTTTACAAATATGGAAGATTTGAATCCACCAGGGTGTTGTTTGTTTGCTTTTGGGAGTTGTTTGTTTTTTTTTTAATGCTGCATATCATGCTACAGAAATGTTTCAACAGAGATTTTTATTTTTCTAGAGCTGCCAAGTTGGTCTTCCTTATTCTTTCTACCACAAAGTTATTTGTAAGGCTACTTTAGATCATGCTATTACTAAAAAAAATTTTTACTTGAAATTTTCTAATTATATTAAAGAATACAATGACAGCTTCATCAAGTATCTAAATATAATGACAAAGGTGAAAAAAACCCTGAATTATCACAAAAAATTTCATACTGACCTCCTGACTGGAGGTCTGCCTTGATGATAATCTTGTTACAGAACAAAAACCTAGTTTAAATAAAATTTTTATGCCTTGTTATAATCCAGCAGACCATTGTAGGGCATACTCTCACAAACAAAATGCATATCTGTGCCTGTACTCCCCTATCCAGCTACTTATGCAACATATGAAGCATGTGGATTTAATTATAAGAGAGGAAGTTTCACAAATGTGTTGCCAAGAAATGAAAGAAAGCACTAACAAGGACCAATCACTGGAAAAAGAAATTTTAAAAAAAATGAAGATGAGTAATAAGGAAGAGTAAGAATTGCTTTTCATAGCAAATAGAATAATTAGTCATTAAAAAACCAACCATGAGTGCTAGTGGGATCACCTTCAGTCACAGCGATGATTTTTAACCTCTATTTGAAAATATACTGTAGAATAAAAGGCTCAATTTGATGAGTGAGTAGACTGATCCTGAATGGAAAATCCAGTGTTCCTAGATTCATTCAATTTTTTTTTCCTAAAGGGGTAACTAGATTACCATAAAGAAAAAAACCTGACAAATGTCCTCAGATATGAAATTCTTAGATGCAACTATTAAGATTGATGTTGCAGCATTTTGCAGATAACATAAAAGGAGATTTATAATAAAAAATTAGATCAGTTTTAATTACTTTCTTTTTTCTTGTTCATGCAGAAAAAAAGACCTTGACTCAGCATTTTGTCCTTTTTTTCTTAAGAGACTACAGTATAGCCTGGAGTAGCATTATAATGAAGCATGTTACTGTTAAGGGAATAATGTCTCATCTCCTACCTGTAAGTCTCAAGGGATAAAAACTATTTTTCATGACTGCTACTCATCAGGTACAGTTCTAGAAGGAATTCCAGTATTTCCCATACCAAAACTATAAGCTAAAACTAAACTAAAAACTTACTTTGTTTTGCTAGCACATTTGATGTTCCTATTCATTTTATCAGATTATTTTTTTGGCATTGAACATCAGGCACCACCTCACGACTTTTTCCCTCTACATAAGGACAAACCAAGCAAAAAAAAAAAAAAAAAAAAGAAAAAAAAACAGTAAATCAAAATAAAAAGATTT
>VYZS01080013.1:0-10009 GCA_013400695.1 Neodrepanis coruscans | reverse complement strand
AATCAACAGATTTTTATGGACCTTTGCCATTAAGTCTTGAAACAAGGGGTGTAAGGACTGATCAGTCCTGGTATTGGATCACCATGACTATTCCCAGAGATTGTACATTTAAAATGATCACAAAAAAAAAAAAAATCCAAACCAAAAAATAGTCAAAGAAGAGAGAGCTCAAAAAGGAACTCAAAAGACTTGAATTCATTCATATTATCAGGATAAAACATGGACTTGATTAAAGAATGAAATTTACTTCATAAAGCAGAAATATTGAATACTATAAGGGAAATACTTTACTGATAAAACCTGTAATAGGAATATGGAAGACAGACAAATTCAAATAAAAAAATAAGATTGTTAGTTTTAGTGATAATTAGCCACTGGAACAAAGTATAAAGCTGACTAGAGGAATCTTTACAGGTTGATGCTGCAAATTGAAGTTTCAGGATTTTTGAAGGATATTTGGAAGCAATAGGTTTTGAAACTGGAAGATGCTCATAGCATCACCTAGTTTGACTGTGTACATAGTATGAAATGCCTTGCATTAATCCATGTTTGAAATATGCCATAGTAGCTTTTAGAATTTGAAATTAAAAAAAAAATTAGGACCTTCCATGACTACAGTCACTGAAATTACCCTGGTAATTTCCTTGAGATAAATTTCTTCTAGAAAAATTATTAACAAGGACAATAAAAAATAATGTGAAATTTTTCCATATGGAGAAAGTTTATGCAACGTAGTCCTTTATCGAAAGATTTCCATTCTGAATAAGGTATAGGATGAAAAGGCATCATAATGAAGAACTGTCTTAGAAGATACTATGCTGACAAGTCTGTCTTGGGTGGGAGGTTTTCCTCCCTTTCCTACCACTAATCAGATGAATGATTATTTGACAAATACATTTATGTTCAAAATCTGCTAACTGCCTCAGAGTAAGCTATTGTGAATAACTGTAGGTTAGGATTGTTAGTTGGAGAGAATGTTCATAGAGTGAATGAAGGGAAAAATAGCTGTGAAGCCTGTCTTGAGAATAAAATTTCTCTTTTTCTATTTTAAATACAGTTAATATAGTTAATGTTTTGAAGTTACTTAAAAATGAGCTTTTGTTCTATTTTACGTTGTATAAATTAGATTATTTGCATACTGTAACATCTTTCAATCTCAGATTTTTATAACAACTGCCAAAGTGCTCTTAAGAGATTTGATAATGATAATGTAAATTTTCCAATCCAAAGCCAGTAATTTCATCTATGATTGGTTCCCATTTTGAGAAAGTGTCACATTTGGCACATCAAAAGCATGCACTCTTTTACACCTATTTTTATTGCTCTGATCAAATTTTCCTTATCTGTAAGAGAGGTTGATTGAAACTCATTCTGTTAGCTGTAACTTCTTCAATGCTTGAAAACTAACTGCAGTGATATTTAGATATTGTAAGGCTGTTTGAACATCTGCAGCATGTGAACTAAAGCTTGACATTCAGATTGAAAATGTATGCAGTTCTTTCCCCCTATCCCACACAGAAGTTCTTTAGTGCAATTTGGTGGTTTGCAGCAGACACCATCTAATAACTACTGGATTATACTTCATACACACTTCTAACATCCTATGTTAACATACATAAATATTCAAGATAATTCTCTCTCTGCTGTCAATGATTCGGAAACAGAAAATGCCATATTTGACACAGAATAACTCTCTGAATCAGTTCTTTTTAAAGAGTTCATACACAGAACCACAAGAATATTATGGATTGAAAGGAATTTATCAGGATCATCAAGTACGACTCTTGGTCCTACTCAGGACACTCAATAATCACACCATTTTCCTGACAGCAATGTCGAAACACTTCTTGAACTCTGTAAAGCTTGGTGTTGTGACCACTTTCCCTGTTCCAGGGCCTTACCATGCTCTGATTTTGATTTTAAACATCAAGTCACACAGAATGTGTCCCTAAATTCAAATACTATCCATATCTGTAGTCCTAAATGAGACGTTTCAGTCTATCTTATCTTTTATCCACTACATTGTTTTTTAGTGAATAGAGCATTTAAATGTTTGGATTTGTTTTTGTTTGGATTATTTTTTTAATGTTGTGCCTTTGGTGCCTCTCAATTTTGTTCTCAACATCTTGAATTTCTACTAAGCATGTGTACATCTATTTAGCACAAAACGAGTATTGAATTGACCAGAGACAAGTTACTGTTTCATTAAAGCAGTAATAAATGAAATGTAATGGTTTCTCATGCACATGTAGCATCTAATGACCTCTTTCTGTCACAGCTTCTGTAAGTAACTGGAATAATAGCCACCCATTTTCTATACAGGTAGTTAATCAAATTAACCTTTCAGTCAGCTTCTCACTGTGTTTTTTTCATGTGGCTCCAGTGAATTTTGCTTAATGTGTAAGCTAGTTGTACTGGAAGCAGTTTGCTAACATCTCCTGTGAGATTTATGTCTTGTTTTAACCTTTTTTTGCTCTTTGCCCCAGTCCTCATTGAGAACTCCTACTAGAGCTAGTGTGGGTATACAGAGTGAGAGCAGAAATTCTGTGGGATGAAGACAGAACTACAGCCAGACATTTGACTATACATCTGAAGGATCCTGAAATCACAGGATAAGGTCTATAAAACCTAAGCCAAGAAATTTTTCTGTATATCTTTCTATATTTCATACCAACTACTTTATAAAAATTCTTACACACAAAGTTGCAAATGCATGCAATGTAAAATTAATTCCTAGCTCCTAACAATCTAGAATACAGAAACTTAAACTGTAATATTTATGGTGAAATAAACCACTGGTGATATATTCTCCCAATCCACTAACCCTCACAGACATTTATTTGAAAGTCTCCATTTGTTTCAGAACCCTAAGATATAGAGTGGATTAGTATATATATAATCAATTCAAAAGTTCAGTCTTTTGAACAAACAAGCTAATTTGAACTTCAACATTTTTTCTATGTTGATAGCACTGACCTTTATCAAGTAAAGCAACTTCATTAAGTATTTTAGATGTTACACTCACAGCAAAGACAGCTTGACTTGCTGAGGATAAAGCACTTCTGATTTCAGGTCTTTATTGGTGAGGATCATTTTGTGTTATTGATAAATAAAAAAAAAAAAAAAAAGGCCTCTGAGAGCAGCGATGCATCCACACCGGAGCAGGGAAGGCACATGGCCCTTCAAAGGCAAACCACCACTGGTTCAGCTAAAGGAGCCAACAACCTGTATCAAGATCTACATCCTGTCCTTCACAGCAGCAGTCTCCTGTGCAGCATCATGTTGCCTGGGTCTTTACCATGGCAGTAAAGCGATATATGTTGTTTTGTTTCCAGACTGTCTCCATTTCTGTGCTTGCCCATTGTCAAGGTTGAGAAATATTCAAGAGATATTCAAGAATTATCTGGACACAATCCTGTGCAATTTTCTTTAGGATGACACTGCTTGAGCAGTCAGTGGACAGATGACTCCACTCTAGTGGCTTCCAATCTTACCCATTCTGTCATTTTGTGAATCTGTGATTCTGTGTTGACCTGGGGATCAGCCTACTTCTGTGTTTTTAGCCCTAGGCATGCTACACAACAAATCTCCTAGCTCAAGTGTGGAGTCCAGATGTACAGAGCTTGTTACTTTTCATGATTTCTTGTGAAATGCTCTTCTGTCTCTCACTCCCCGCTCTACTCATCTACTCTACACAAGGATCATGGATTCCCCGGAGAGAGCCTAAGGTGTAAAAGGTAACAAGTGATGTTCAAGCTCATTTCAAGAAACTGCCCACTGGGATGATCAGGGTCACAAGCCAGAGCAGCTCACTAATTCAAGGGCAGGATGGAGGAACTGCTAACATATTGCTTACTGAGGTCATGCTTGCCACGTTTTGATGGGTCTGAGTATAACTGAGAGCATGACATCTGGACTCACCTTAAAATCATCCACACAGGCACAATCATGACCACTGCAGGGCACTAAAACAGAGACCTGAAATGATTAACTGATTGTGTGTGTGTTTGTGTACCTGCATAAGCATGTTATGATCAGATTCTTAAAATTGTTAGAGGTGCCTCTGCCTAAATTAAGGTGCAAACAAGATCATATGTCAAAGCCAATAGTATAGAATTTTATTTAACAATAAATGTGAGGTAGAGAGAGAGAAAGATATAGGAGGGATGGGTAAGGGAGGAGAAAGAGAGTGAAAAGAGAGACAGATTAAGTAGAAAAAATATCACCATTCAGTGGATTCTGATGGTATCTATTGTTCCTCTTGTAGTCTTCTTGGTGATGAGAGTTCCAGTCTTGTTGAAGCAGCGATTACAGTCTAGATCCATTGAACAAAGCCCAGGGTGGTGAGGGAAAAAGCCTGAGGTGGTAAAGGAAATCCTGTGCAGTGACAGAAGTCGTCGGTTGGTGAGCAAAATCCAGGGTGATGAGAGAAGAAAGAGTGGTGAGGGAAGAAGTACATGAAGTCCAAGGTGGTAAAGATAGTCCCATGTGGTGAAGGAAGAAAACCAAGTATTGAGTGAAATTGAAGTGTGGTCTTTTATTTGGCTTAAGCTAGGTAGGAATGTCCCTGATACCTCTCCTGGGATGGGGAGTTTTATACTGGTTGATGTCATACTGGATCACAGGATATGTCATATGTCTTTGGCACCTTCTAAGATGGTACAGCTGCCTGTTACATCAGCACAGTTGAGTCAATTAGGGCCCATTATAAGTAATTTAGTGAATTTCACTCAGGAAATGTTAGTTCCTCTGATGACAAAGTTATTTGCTAGCGCTTTCTTTGCCTGCAGAGCTCCGGACTTTGGGTACGAAAAGGGAGACTGAAATTATTTGCAAGTATTTAGCACCAGAGGGACTATGAAGTACAAAAGGGTAGAAAAGGTTAAAGATACACAGTAGATTGAGATTTGCAAGCATTTTAAAGCACAGTCTCTTAAAATGACTCACATAAGCGCAACATAACTTGAAAGTATCCTTGCTCAGGTCCCAAACTGTAGATAATTTCAACATTGTTGTTGTTGTAGATGGAAAACATATAGGATACTCTCTTCACTTAAAGGGTATAGACACTTTAGATATAGTCAGAAGCCCATTAAGACTGATTGCACTCTTTGGATTATACTCTGAGGCAGAACTACTCAGAAGAAGGCAAGGAAATTAAACACAAGCCATGTTCTCTGGGTCCTAAAATTAAGTGAAGTTCCCTATAGTTCCATTATGTTTCCACAAAAATAAAGAAAATGAGAATGTATGAGAAAGTCTTTGTCTTATTTTGAGTCTATGCTACAAAGTATTGTTTTTCTGTAAGCAGAAGAAATGGCTACTGAAACTAATTAATACATTAATTAATTTTAAAAGCTAATTCAGCAACATATAGAAATTAATATAGTTTTATTGGTCCTTTCTCCTACCTAGCAAGCAGCTTTGTCTCCTGTTCCACTAATTGTACATTGACTAAATTCTGAAGTTATTAAAGAGAACACCCTTTTTCCCTCACATAAGCCCATATCTGATTGGATTCTCTGGGCTTGGATTTATTGCCTGTGTCTGTAAAAGGAGATTAAATATACCAAAGTCTGTCACCTGGACTTAAGCCTGAGACAAAATGGTCTACATATGCTCTCAACTTCAAGGTGAAATGATCATGACCAAATAACCTGTCTGAAAGTTTCCTGGATCTAACTCTTAAATCTCTTAAATGGCACCAAGTAACTGTTGCCCTGTAAAATCAAAGCAGGCACGTCTGAGAATTTAACAGGATAGGTGACTGCAAGACAGGACTCGTGCTTCAATACTGTATTTAGGGGTAAAGGCATGCCTTTCAAGTCAGCTAAGAATCCAGATTGTTGCGTCCTCTTGTATTGAAGGAGATGTGGGGATTTTCCTGAGGCTGAGCCATCACAGATATAGAAGAGGTATCCTGGTTTAGGACAATTACGAGTTTAAATTCCGAGATACAAGAGTTATAGAGAAATGAGAACTTTATTAACAAAAATATAATATGTAAATATATATATTTGAGGTAGTAAAATAAAACAGTAACAAATTAAACAGTCCTTTGTTGTTGGTAGCAGCTGGCAGTGGAAATCCAGGGGTTCACCAAGGGCTACTGGGATCACTGAGGGGTAGATGTGCTGCTGTGGGGTAGTCAGGGGCAGGTGCCAAAAAGAGGGGTGTCAAAAAGAAAACAAAACCAGGGATTCCCAAGTACAGGGGATAGGGTTCAGGGTTCAGGCAAACTGATGAGGGACAGCAGGCTGGAGTCCTTTCCCGGGACATTAGGAATGGCTGTAGAGAGGATCTGATGATCTGAGAAGGCAAGGTGGAGGGTTGGTACCACTTGGGCTGGAGCAAAATGGCGGCTGCAGCAGTCCAAGCAGTGAGGGAGCTGTCTCCTCACTGAGGCAAACCACCAACAGAACGAGCTGTGAGCCCCAGCTGCTGTTATATGGAGTTCTGGTCCCTTCCCACCCCCGCATCTGTGCAATGCCTCCCGACACGCCCTGGGGGGGCATGGCTGTGTTTCATTACATCCCTCTGTTGTCTCACTTTGTGCCTTGTCTTCGCCCTGCTTCTGCTGGAAAAGCCCGCAACATTCCTTTGTTTGTGCCATGTGCCTGGCTGCCAACATGGCAGCCACCCTCCCCAAAGCCGCCCCCACTTAGCACCCAGCAACGCCCACCCGGCCCCCATGCCAGCACCCACACCACCTGTACTGCACAGTGCATCAATATTTTTTTGTTTCTTTAAATAAATGTAGCAAGTTTGAAAATCATCTCCATTTCTAAACCAAAGAGTAATAGGTAATGAGTAGTTTTCCACGAATTTTAGTTTTGTTAAGAACTAAAACAGAGTATTTCCAGAAGGAAGACTGAGGAAGTAAATGAAAAAAATTGTTTGATCAGTGTAAAAAATGATTTATGAATATAGTTATCCTTATCCCTGGGATTAAAATGTCAGGTTTTATATTTCTTAATATACAAATAACTCCAAGAAGAATTATTTGTACTGTGATTTTCTATTCACATTACTTCACTTCTGGGATAGAAAAAAAAGATTATTTTAAAAATAATTGAAAATTCTGAGCTGGCCAGAACACCATAATTAGGAATCTCATACTTTCTCGCCCCTTAACATCAAACAGATTAATTTTTAATAGCTAAATGTGTCACTAATGTTAAATGTTCAGTTCTGCCTTCCAGTATTGATTTACACTCAGATAATACTATGAAAGAAGATGTTCAGACAGAATGAAGATGTCTGAGTAAAAGAAGCTCTTTAATTATAAAAATGTATATCATATCAACTTCATAGTGACAACACCATAGAGTGCAAAAAGTTTAAATGTTAAGTGTCTGTCTTGAAGACATCTGCAAACAAATTAGTGGTTTGAGAAGAACCTTGCAGGACTACTGGGAGGTGAGTCATCTTTTGGCTTTGGAGTAGGGTTTTTTGACATCTCAATTATGTTTTCCTACGTTTGCTATAAAGGACCATAGATCACTAACTCAAATGAAGATGTCTATCTCATTACTCTACCTATCACTGAATCGCAGAAAAATAATCCATTTTCTTGCTTTCTGACATAATTCAAATTATCCGTTTTCATGTCTTTGAATATATTTCCTGTGAAAACAACAGACAATACTTTATTAAGGTTATCTGTTAATACTTCATAGGAATATTAATGAGTACTCCTCATGAGTACTCATTAAGTAGCATGGGAACTAGAAGAAAAAGGTATTATTAAAATTGGAAGGCACAAAGAAGAAAAAACAACTTTTCACTTTACACTTTTCAACTGTGATATCATATTTTTTTAAATTTTCTAATTATTAAAATAGGAGAAAAAGTAAATATTTTTCTCTGAACATCTCTGAATAGCTTCTTGCAAAAATAAGCATTTCAAAATTAAGTCCCATTAGAAACAGAGATACCTAATAAGGTTGATTGATGTGTGTTAGACTTCTGTTTTGGGATAAATGGAACTGTCCCTGGAAACATCTGCTCTTTAAGAGGTGTACAGATAATTACACTAGATACTAAGGTCTGTAGCAAACATATACATTTGTTCAGATTACTTGCATTTCTGCTTCCACTCACTTTACTTGGTGAAGTGGAAGGGTCAGTCTGGAGAAAGGTTTCTATTTTACCTATCCATTGTGTGAGAGCATACTGCAAGAGAAAAACATAAAAAAGATTGAACATGCTGGCTGAAATTATGCTGCAGCACATCACACAGAATCACAGAATTAACGAGGTTGGAAAAGACCACTGAGATCATCCAGTCCAACCTATTACATAACATCATCCCATCATCTAAATCATGGTACTAAGTACCTCATGCAATCTCTTCTTAAACACATACAGGGATGTGTCTTGTTTTCTTCCTGCATGTCACAAGCTTTTTTTTTCTAAGATGATATTTTAGAAGGTTTATTGTTATTTTGAAGATGGCATGGATCTGAAAGTTTAAATATAGAGGAGATTATTAATATGATTACTTGCAGTAACTTTGATAAAATGCAATAGGCAACTAGAATAGATGGGAAAAAATGATCTGGAAGAGCAGTAGTTGGTACCTTTATTATTTGGTGTTGATCATTATGTGATTTCTCTATGTAGCCATCTGTTCAGAAGTTAAGCTAAAGATATGGATTTATATACAGTCACAGCCAACTAGGCAACTGTCATTAGTTTCAGCTCTTACTCAAATTTTGTTTCCTGAGACAATTAAAGAGTATTTCACTGCTTTTTAATTATAATAGTGTATCATAAGGAGTTCCTAATAAGGTTGAGTGAAAAAAAAATAGCAATTAGGTAGAAAAACAAAGGAACAAGAGATCCAAGCACATGAATGACAAATAATTTGCATTAATCCATCTCTGGTAATAACATTTTATTGCAAGAATTCTGATATTCTGATATGAAATACTCAGTACCATATCTTTTCCCTAAACAGTCCAATAAACTGCAGTCACAGTTCAGGGCTTGTGAACATGACAATCTTGGAACCCCAAAAGACATTTAAGCAAGCAAGTACACAGTCACTTGGCTCTATATATCTTTCCAGCTTCACCAAAAATCTATCTTGAATAATATCAAAAAGCTTTTTTGCATTATCTTACATGATAAAGTCCTTCTCATAGCAGGGCAGTCTAGTGACTAACATGCAGCAAACTGTCCACACCATCAAATGGAAACTCCTCTCTCTTTCTCTTTCAGTTCTATTCTGCACATATTGTTCTCATGTTTCAGTAACTCAGAAATGTCTTTGAAGAAAATTAATACAAGTATTTTCACTGTATCTCTTTTTTCTTCTGTTTGATAATAAATGGGACCAAACTACTTTCTTCTTTCTGCAGCTGCTTGGATTTATGAATATACCTGATTTATGGCCATTCTTCCTCTCATTTCATTCATTTCATTTCCCTACCCCCTAATACTTCCAGTTTTATGCATATACATAATAACATATTCCAGTTATATAGTATACAAACACAATAAATGGAGTTGAAGGAAGAATAAGTTGAAGGAATAAGTAGTGTCAGCAGAAAGGTTGACTGAATGATCTGGAAGGCTGAGTTTGGAAACAGAGGTATTGATTTCAACAAATGTGAAAGTCAAGGATAAATTTTGGTCTTCTGGGAAACACAGGAATAGAATTTAGGACTACTGGCTTCTTTTTCCCTACTTAAAGGTTGTGAAGATTATAGCTGTTTGGAGGCAACAAAAACAAGTCTTCCTCCTCTTGAATCCAGACAGTGGTTAAGTATTTATAGCAATGTCTCAACTTAAAGAAAACTCACATCCTTGAAAGACAGAAAAGTACTCTAATGATGCTGTGTCCCAGGCATGATCCCTTCAGTCCCAAGTGCAAATCAAAATGGCATCATGCTGGACAGCAAATAGGGGATGCTGTTCAAGAAATCCTTTATAGAATCAGCCCAAAGGAACGAAGTATAATCTTATTCTGTTTTAGAGTATTTGTGGTGGTTTTACCACTAAA
>VYZS01080011.1:36635-51560 GCA_013400695.1 Neodrepanis coruscans | reverse complement strand
GTGCTGGGATGGTCTTGTGGATGGTCTGGGCTTCTGCTGTTCAGGAGCAGCCTCTGCATTTAAAAGGGGTATGTCCCAAGAAAGACAACTAACTACTTTAGTTTCTGAGTAGGTAAACTGTATATGGGTTTTAACCTATTTTAGACACATCGATAGAACAAGGCTGCACATGATCACTTCAAAAAATACTTTCTCTTTGCCTCCCTGACATTAAACATGCTCCATTTTTTGTAAAAGATAACTTTCAACGTATTCTGGGACTCTACATTTCTTAATGTTTCATGGAATATCCATATCACTGTTTCACCTTGCTGACATAATGGTGATTCTACTCCATAGAAGGCCATTACAAAAACACAGAGAGCTTTTCAAAGCTGATTGAACCCACCATCATAAAAAATGCAAGCAACAAGACAGTAAAAACAGACTCAGTAATTAAGTCTCAACAGTAAGTAACCCATAAAATAGGACCTTATAGATCTCATTAGTCCAAGACATTATTTAAAAATTAACTTATTGCTTTCATTATTTGAAACTGACCTTCTGAGCCAAGTCCTGAGGAATCATCAATGGCTATACATCCTATGATCTGCATCCCCTTTTGGGACATCTGTCTGCACATACACGATCTTTTATGCAGAAAACAGCCCACACTAAGAACCAAGCCGAAGAGAGGAAGATACACAGGAGCTCCCACACTGCTCAGCTATCACACCTGCCTTACCCTGCTGCTCTAATCTCAAGTCTGCCAATCAACAGCTAACGTCCATCTGCCCAAAATATAGAGTGGGGTAAGAAATGCATGCAAAAACTTCTGAAATGTATTTGTGCTACTAAATTGTATATTATTATCTGACTATGATAATTCTTTACTGGGCTAGAAAAATCTACTTTTCAAAGGATTCACTAGAAGAAAAAGAAAAGTAGAGTGTCATCCTACCTGGCTGTAATTTCCATCAACAAACACAACAAAACACATGCGAGATCCCAAACAAATCTAAGGAGCCTTGTTTATACAAACAGTTGACCACCTCCTTAAGTTTGGTCAGTTAAATTTACCTACATAGTCCTGTGTTTCCAGACTAGACATTTAAAAGAGATCTGTTTACAACTAAGTATATAAAGTACTGGAAGCAGATTATTTATTGAGAGATTAGTTGTTGGAATTTCACTCCACAAGAACATGGATCTTTTTCTGTGTGTTACAGAAGGCTGTCAGCTACTGCAGGCAGAAAGGCTCCCAGTTAATTCTGGATCATTACCACTCCTAATTTCAATGGCATGCACAGATCCTATTTGATAAACACACACAAAATAATAACAGCACTGTCTTTGTATTTGGTTCCTAAAATACCTTTAAAATGCTTCAATGTAAAGATTATTATTTGAAGTGACAGCTTTGATACTGTTATTTTACCTGGACACCAAATGAAAAGCAACAGCAAAAGACTAAATGGGGCTTCACAGCAGATATATCCTAACTTAAGGATACTGATTTTTCTACTTCACAATATGACTGACATATATCGTGACCAGAAGTGAATTACCCATGACAGCCAGTGTAAATTTACAGTCAAAGAATTTTGAAGGAGATATCTCACTACAGTACTATCAAAACTGACAACTATGCAGAGCTCATTCCAGTCATCATGGATGTGACCAGGCTGTACAATAGTATTCCATGCCAGGATGGCACTGAAGCCTGCCTGAAGCTCTTCCATGGAAAGAGTCAGCATCCAGCCCAAAGTCACTGCCAAAGTTAATTAGTTCACCTTCACATCTGTACCTTTATTCAAACCCCTACTAATTATGCCAGAAGACTGAAACGACTCAACCTACCTTCAAGCCGTTTTTCCCACACCAACCCACACAATCCCCTGACACTGCTCTAAGTTATCCCAAATTCTACACAGACCTTCCTTCTCAAGGAATTCTTCGAGGTGTCATAGACTCTCTTTTGCACTCTCCCCCTGCCCCACCGGGCTAAGTAACCACATACTTCTTCAAAAGGAAAAATCTACAGACAAACCCACAAACGGTGTCTCAGTGACCCATTTGCTGTATTGTGGGAAAAAACTTCTCTTCAGTTGGAAAACACCTGTTTACTCATCATAGCTGCAAGATCATTACTGCTGAAAGATTAAAGAAAACCTCACTCCAGTGTGTTTCATGCACAACACGTCTTTGTCAATAATATTCTATTTTTTTAACTGCTGAAAAGACAGAGTGAGAACAGGAAATGGAGGCAGGAGAACCTAAACCACTAAAATATCTTTTCAAAAGTAGGTGCAAAAGCAGATGTCTTACTTTAACGTATTTATATAGGGTTTAAAAAAAAAAAAAAGCCAAGTCAGCAACAGCAACCTCCTTCAATCAAAGATAAAGCAAATGATAAAGCACATTTATTCAGTCTGATATCCTGACACAACAAAAACATCCAGGCATGTACATGTTCCTTGAGGGCAAAGGCAAAAAGAAAACTTAGTTGGACAAATAAATACATAATAAATACTTTAGAAAATAATGTTTACAAAATGGCATCCCAAGCCTAACCACGTAGACACATCCTTAGAAGGTGCACTACATTTCTATGACCCTTTTGCAAAACAAACTTTGATTAAGACAAATGTCAACACAAGTTCCAGGTCTACAATGCAACCTCTACTCTTCCAGGATGAGCAGTACATGGGAAAGAGAGGGTTTCTAATGCTGTCAGGTAAGATGGCTAGGTAACAGTTTCAGGATCCTTTTCACAAACTCACAGCTCTACCAGCTGGCCATGAACTTAGACACCAGGAGGTCGCAGTCCCTTCTCTCACATGAATGCAGCTGGGAGTAGGTGGATGATGAAGTTTAATCTAAGTGCAATACGAAGTAGGGTAAGGTGGGATGAAATGACAGCCCTGAAGTACTGAACTTCTACATTTTGGTTTCTCAAGAGCATTTTACAGTGTCAGATAGCTAAGTATGATTCATCCTGAGGACTCATATCCTTTATTAGTGTGCTTTCTTGACAGAGCCTGCAAGCTATTAAACTAAGTTCTCCTAGTTTTTCAGTTGGAAACTGATTAGAACAATCCTAAGTATGCAGGATGATAAAAACGTACAGATATAGAAGGAAGCAGGAAAAGAAAAACAGGAATGTACGACTTTAAACAGCAGAATATTGAGAGAGAGACTTTTTATCAACACTTTTACATGTAAAGCCTGATAACACACTGCCTGGTATACAAAGACCCATGTCTGTCCTTGGTATTATTAATGTGCAAAAGAATTCATTTACTAGAGAGATAAAAACATCATAAAATAGTAGAGGAGAAAAACTTCAACAGAAGAGAGAAATCCAAATAAGAAAATCTTCAAAACACAAACCTCAAAGTACACATATGCCTGATTGGCAGCAGCAATTACAAAAACCTGGCTATGATCACATTTTAAAGAGCACAAACTCGTGCTTCAATTTCTTGAGAGCCTAATTTTAAGTTGATTGTGTCACCAAACCTCCAGCTTCTTTTGCCTCTCAAACTCCTTAATAAAAGTTCAACAGTTTTGTTTTTGCTCCTCCACAGATGTGGATCGATGCACAATCTGTCATCGTAGATAATTATAGCTATAAAATCTTTGTCTTCTGTACAAAACAGTATTTCAGGGTGAACTTTTACAAAGTCCCATTTTTGTGACTTTAATTTGTACAGGGCTATAAAAGTTACAGGGTGCAGGAAAGCGTGTGATTTAGAAAAAACAACAGGAACTGAGAATAATAACTACATCAATTTGACAGATGAGCTTCAGAGAATCTTGCCATGGCAGTTTAAAGACATAATCAGGCAGCTCACTCTCTATCAACCCCCACACCAGTGTCTATAGAAAGTAAGAGGTGCACAACTCTGTCTTTCCATCAGAGTCCAGCCGGCCAGCTTATGCTGCTGGCTAAAATGGGTTTGAGCTGAGAACGCTGTTTGACGTTGGAGCTAATTGGATCTAGTGGTCAGCTGCTGTGGAAAGGCTGCTCACTCCTCCTAGACACATACTTGCCTGTGCTTCCTCAGCAAAAGCCTTGCCACTCCAGAATCCATAGAAAGCGGTTCTGGAACAAACTGTCCTCGCTTACTGAAAAGGTTATCCGCTATTTTCACTTCCAAAGCTCACTCAGCAAGAGGTCAGACAACAAGCAGTGCCAAGGAGGGAGTGGGAACAAACAGGTCTGATGCCTGGCAGTAACTAGCTAGTAACTAGGGTTATCCTACTGCCAAGTTGCACATTAAGGCTGATTCTAAACTGGATGGAGATAGGCATAAATCTCTGGCTGACTTCACTGAGGAGGATAAAATCTGTTCAACTAGCAGAAGGCTGTGTTCAATACAGCATTCTGTTAGCTAAAAAGGTAGCAAAATCCTTAGACCAACACAGTATGTAATAACAGGCTCTGCCTTCCTGATTTCTACTCTAGAAAGTAAGTAAAACAAGAACACAAATTCATAACATGCTTTACACACAGACAGCATCTAGCTGTAGTTATTCAATATCAACCCAATTATTAAATTCCAATCCTTCTCAGGAAAGAAAAAGGTTTGCTTTTATTTCATCACAGGAGTAAGACCAAAAACTCAGTCCAATTGTTGACGGCACTCCTGTGAGTTTTCTACTTCCAGACAGAGTATTTGCATAAAACAAAACTTCAAAATACAAACTGCAGATGTTTCTTATTTCACGTTTGGCACACAGACTACATCTATTACCTCATGCCTGCTCTGCTGGCTTGCTTCTTTGTCTTCGGATTCAATGCACTATTCACCCCATGGAAACACAAAATGATACTCTCAGTTACTCTCCATGTAGTAACTGCAGAGGAGAAAGCTACCTTTTAAACTTGGAAAGTTTATCAATTACAGTATGAAGAAGGGAACATCTAGGAAAATAAACACATTAAGTTATGCTTAAAGTTAACACAAATTTTGAACAGTGAGCCCTCAGGACATGCAGTCAGTTCCTAGGGTCTGATAAAAAAAGCTGTGCACTTGTAGTTGATAGCTGAATCTTCCTATGGAAAAAAAACCCTAATGATCACAGATTATCATCTGTGTTTCACCCTTCTTACATCTTAGTTTTATTGGTATTCAAAACCATAATCAGGTACATTTTTTTCCAAGTTGTTTGTCATTCTAACATTTTTCTTACAGAATTACCTTTGTTCTCCCTCTTTCTGGTTAAAAAGTTAATTCAATCTCCTCTATGTATGGGTATATTGGGTTTCTGTGATCAGGTTTCAGTAGTAGTGGGGGGGCTGTAGTGGAGGCTTCTTTGAGAATCTGCTGGAAGCTTCCCCCATGTCCAGCAGAGCCAATGCCAGCCGGCTCCAGGATGGACCCACTGCTGGCCAAGGCTGAGCCAATCAGGAGTGACAGTAACACCTCTGTGATAAATATATTTAAGAAGGAAAAACGTTAAGGGGATAAAGACAGGAGCTAGAGAGGAGCAGAGTGAGAACACGTGAACAATGCAGGCACCAAGGTCAGTGCAGAAGGAGGGGCAGGAGGTGCTCCAAGCACCAGAGCTGAGGATTCCCTGCAGCCCGTAGTGCAGACCATGGTGGAGCAGCTGTGTCCCTGCAGGCCATGGAGGACCACAGGAGTGCAGAGATCCACCTGCAGCCCATGGAGGAGCCCATGCCGGAGCAGGTGGAATGAGGTTGTGATCCTGTGGGAGGCCCATGTTGGAGCACGGTCCTGGCAGGGACCTGCAGCCCATGGGGAAAGGAGCCCACACTGGAGCACGATATTCCTGGTAGAACTTGTGGCCTGTGGGGGACCCACGCTGGAGCAGCCTGTGCCTGAAGGACTGCACCCTGTGGAGAGGTGACCCATGTGGCAGCAGTGTCTGAAGAATTGTTGCCCACAGGATGGACTCTCACTGGAACAGTTTGTGAAGGGCTCTCTCCCATGGGAGGGCCTCCATGAGAAGCAGGAGATAGACTCCTCTCTCTGAACAGCAGCAGAAACAACAACTGATGATATCTCCCATTCCTGTCTCCCTGTGCCCCTGGAGGGGAAGGAGGGGGTTGGGGGAAGGTGTCTTTAAGATTTATTTTACCTCTCAGTCTTAAACCCTGATCCTGTTAGTAATAAATTCAATTAATATCCCCACTTGGAGTCTGTTTTGCCTGTGACGGTGATCAGCAAGGAATCTTTTTGGTTCTTACTTCAACTCATGAAACCCTTCATTATATTTTCCCTCCTCTGTCCAGTTGCAGAGGGGAATGACAGCAGCTTTAGTGGGTACCTGGCATCCAGCCAGGGTCAAACACTACAATGGGGAAAAGTGAAGCAATCATATCTGACAGAAAAAGTCAAAAAATACTGAATGGTTTTAAGCAGCTCCCAAACGTTCTAAAGTGAATCAAATAAAGGAGACTAGCAGCCTTACTTTTTTTTTTTTTAAGTGCATCATTTCTCTCCTCTTTGTATTCAAACATTAGACAGTAAAGATATCCTTGACACTAAAATAAATGGTAAAGACAGAGATTCCCCCAAAATAAAATGTCACCGAAATACTTGGCTCAAGTATGAAAAACAACAGAAAAAATCCCAAGGTTGTTAAAGAGGTCTAAAGTGCACGATACACACAACACAATCTACTTTAATACAAACATACTGAGCCTCCAGGCTATAGTTTCGTGCAACAGAAGTATGCACATGATGTAAGGGAGTTCCCACATTGTCACATTTGTGTTAAAAGGATGAAATTCTGGCCTCACATAAATCATTAGGAGATTTTCCTTATAAACTTCCAGTGCCCATGTCACAGAGTACAACTTTTCCCCACACTTAGCTTTTCAGCTTCCACTCACATCTAAACAATACAATGAAGGGCAATACCCTAGAAATTAAGAAGTAGTAGATAAAAAGAAAAAAATCCTTCACATAATATACCATCAATCCTACACAGGTATTTCCAGTAAAAACCTGTGTTTCTGTCTTCCCAACCACAATCACTTTTGATGTAAAACTTCACATTTCAATAATTCTACCAACCACACAAAAGCCCTTGTTCAACACGTTTGGTATTTCAGGTGATGAAGAGAACAGAAAGAAGTTGATACTGCATCTGTTAGCTTTGTCTTTCCACAGCAGCAAAAGTAATAAACTTTTAAGTAATGGTATCTCCAATGTCTTTTTGCACTTTGTTTTCTTATTACCCGCAGAACCATCAGGCCTTCGATCAGAGTTAGTCACGGAACTTTTATACAAAGCATTAATTCTCAACTGTAAGAACTCATCCAAAAAGTGAGAATTGCCAACAGTCATAAATAGCTTTGCTGAAGAGTAGGCATGTGGGAGAGAAGATAACATCTTATAAAAGAGACAGACTCACAAGAAAAAGCACCTTATTTATTCTGAAACATTTGAAAAAGTTGCAGCCTTCCACAGCATCTGGAAACTATGCTACAAAAGGAGTAAAGCAAACATTAAAAACACAAGGATACCTTATAAGGAATCTCAGATCTGACTCCAGGATGATTCAAGGAAGTTTCTTGTCTGAATACCACACTAGTGGTCTCTAACATATTAGGAAGCTAGAAGTCCGAAAAGCATAATTTGCTTTTCTACTCATATTTGCTAAGTCTAGTTCAGATATTTTAATAAATAAAGAGGCAGTTAGGACTTTTCCTTGACACTACTTGCACTGCCCTTCCTCAGTAAGAATGAGATAGTCTCCTACTACCTCTTTAATCATTATTCATTATTCTGGTGTAGCTTAAACCTGTGAGTCCACTAATTGGTGGAAGTTACACTGTCCAATAGAATTAATGTTACTTTTTCCTGATCCTCATCCTTAATCTGCCTTGGCCTTCATGGTAAACCTGAGGATTAACTATATACTTCCTGATGTCATCAGCAGTGGCAAACCAAGACTGTGCTGGGAGATTTTTCCACTGTTCATCAGCTGACTGAAGAGCTCCAAATATTCCACGCCTGCCTGACATCAGTAGAGATGCTTCCTGCAGTGACACTGACAGATTCCTATAAATCCCCCCTTCAGTATTTAACTTGAGTGTTTTCCTGGTCCAGCTCCCCCAGTTAGTTTGCTGTAAGCCTGAACAATGCTGGAGAGGGCACACAGGATACAATAAGGATAATGAGTGGAGGTACACAGAAAGGCAGAAGCAGCTAACCAGCAGACTATCTTATTTTTAAAATGAAATCATGCCCTGCAGTCCATCCACATACACCCCACACCCCTTCAGGCAAAAGGAGGAGTTTACCTGCCATATTTTCCCCACATTTCAATGACTATCACATGTTAAAAGAGAAAAAAAAAAAATCTCAAAAGTCATCTTTTTATTTGTGTCAATTACTCCCTTTAGAGATAGGCAATTCGAATCTCGAAAAACAGCAAAGATCCCTGTGGAATGAGGAACAGAAAGATGCAGTGTCATTTATGGCATAGCTGGCTGCAGAAAAATAGGTCACTTGAGCTTGGCTGTGCAATCAATAGGATGTTCGTGCCCAGGCAACCAAGCCAGATGCTGTGGAGCACAGTGTCCAGGGAAAGCATACTCAGGGGCAATTCCATGGGGATCAGCAGCTTCAGGGAACATGAGGGATGATGTGTCAGGACTAACACACTTTTGAGACTATTTACATGAGTTATTCCCTGCTGCATGTTCTCCTGCCATCCACCTCTGGACCTCTGCAGCTCATCTGCATCCTCCCACATGCCACATTTAATGTCTCCTCAACTTGCACTAGACAGCAAGAAACTTCATGTAGGAGCCTAAGGCAGAAAGTAGAACCTTATTATACTTCAGTACACACCTTCCCACACCTTCCCCCAGTGTTGGCAGGAATAAGCTTCAGGACACTTACATCCACATATAGTATTATTCCAGGTCTCCTACAAGAAAAATCAAAATACAATGGCTTCTTTCTGAAGAAAATGTTTTGGGGCATGTAGGTACCGAGATGCTGGAGGAGGCTGCAGGGCAGCCTCTGTGAGGAGTGTCTGGAGCTGCCCTGAGTTGGACACATTTGGTTCCAGGCAGCTCCAAGGCACCCGCCTCAGGGCACAGCCAAACCCCATGAACATGACAGCGGAGCCTCGGGGAAAGAGTTTGTTAACAAAGAGCAAAACACTGTCCAGGAGCAAGAAGTGATGGGGGAAACAGCCCTTCGAGCCCAGAGGCAAGAGCAGGAGAAGCAGGAGCTCTGAGCACTTAAGCAGAGATTCTCTGTAAAGCCCGTAGAGAGACCAAGCTGGAGCAAGGCAACCGCACACGGAAGGAGCGTGAAGAGGAGCTGACACGGTCTGATGCCACAGTCAGGTCTGTTTTTCCTGTGACAGCAGCTGGCAAGCAATCTCTGTCTTCTTCTCAACTCATGAGATTTCCTACCCTATTTTCCCTCCTGTCTTGCTGAGGAAGGGGAGCAGCAAGTGGCTGGATGGACATCTGGCAACCAGCCACAGCTAACAGAGCAGAAGCCAGTAACAAAGCCACTTTTTGAATTACAGACAATACACTTGAACGTGTTCTAAAGCTACTCACGACCACAGTGAAACTGTCTCACTGTCAGCGTCCAATTTCAAGGTACATTTGGGCACCTGAGAGACTACTGACAGCTACAACCAAGTCAGCCCTTTTTCAACCAAAGAAAAACCAGCACAAGAATTGACAATTAGTTCAACTCTCTATCATAAGTTGTATGATAAAAACCAGCATCCAAAGAGTACAGAAGGCATAGCAGCTGCCATTGAACAAGTGTAGTACTATCCCTCTTCTCTTAAACTAAACTTGTCTACAACAAACAAGCTTTGCTTCCAACAATGGCACGTGATCCCCTCTGGCTACAGCCAGGGCAGCCTCTGTGAGAGAGGCTTCCAGATATTCCTACTACCAAGCACTGTTACTGTATTTGGCAAGTGCTCCATATCTTCAAAGACACGGGTTCTTTAACAGGTATTAAATGTCCAACTAAAATCTGAGCATAAATAATTCGCAACTGTAAGAATCAATATTTGGTGGACATAAATCCTAGGCATTCTTTGAAGAAGCTACAAGTGCTATTACCCTACCAGCACTTCCATCACCACTATCCCCTAGGGCAGATATGATGGTTCAGGCTGCTTTTTACTATATATTTATTCTGGAAAACCATTTAAAATTAATGCATTCTTCTCAAAATCGTTGAACTAATTACTACTTCCTTCAATTAAAGTTTTAAAAGCACAGAATTACTGCAAACACAGGTCTACATTCAGCCAGTAAATGTTTAACATACAAAAGATCAGAACAACTGCTAAACCCCCAAGACCAACACTAAAATACACCCTCACATCCATCACTCTCCTCTTGCCAAGCAGTTCAGACATATGTGTTCTGCACACATAAAAGGAGTGGATGCTGTATCCATAAAAGTGAATTGCCTGGAGGGAGGAAAAAAAAAGGGCCTTGTTTTTGAAGGAAAGTACACAGCTCCTGTTTACCATCACTCAAACACAGAATGTCATTTGACTTCTGTGATCTGTGAAAGACAGTAGAGGCCATTCTAGCAGCTGGAACATTACATTTTGAAGCTTGGGTAATGAATCTTTACAATGCACCATATACAAACATATATATATATACACCTAGAACCGGTAACCAATTTGAAGTCTACACTTGGACTAACTCAGCACTTATTGCCTTGACTAGGCTGTAAAGATAAACCTGCCTCTTCAAGATAGTCCAAGAGCTGTCACATCCCCACCTGCAGACTTCAATAGCAGACCAAGAAAACTTGCTATAGAAACAAAACCATTGGATTTCTTTCTGTCCCTTCCTCCACCTCGTATTATGAAAATAAACGTCATCAGCCTTGTCTTCCCCACACTAGCTGTGTTAGGAAACTGCCTGTGAAACCCCTGGGTACCCCAGGAAGGCAGTGCACCACAATATGTTGTGATCTTACTGCTGCTGACATTTTGCTCGGGACACCATTAAATAATCCTTCAGACCCACGTGTGTCACGCTGCCAATAAGGCTCAAGTACAGGAACACAGGGTAAATCACATCCCCGCAGCTCCAGGAGCAGAAGGGTGCAGGCTACTATTTTTAGGGAGTGTCAATAGTGTCTTTTTGACATCCAGTATTACCAACAGATCATACTGGACAGTGGAGAGAAGCTTGACTAGAGGTGGTACAGTGCATTGGAAGCCATAAAGACTTGTTATTTGGTTTCGAAGAGTGCTTGTTTCACTTTCCACAGTCATCTGCTGGACACACACAGCCCAACTGAGCAACTGCGAGCCCCAGAGGTACAGCACATCTAGACAAACACCTTCATAGTCTTAAAAGTTATCAACCAAGTGTGCACTTGAAAGGCAGGTCTAGATGAACAGGCAAAGGGATTAAAATGCTGTATGACCTTCACTGCAGTTATTTAAATTACTGCAGCACATGGGTAACTGCTGCCTTTATAGAGGTATAAACTCTGCTGCAAGGGTTTCATAAACAATTCCATGAGTACAAGAAGACTGAAAGACTATGTCAATCACATACATTCCAAAAAACAGCAATTTAATTTTTCAGGACAGGTATTGAGACTGTAAGAAGCTGAATTTATTTTACATGGGCAGCAAACTTTGTCACTAAATTCACTGATTAAACAAGAAGAACCTACCTAAAAAAAAAAATAATTTCAGTGGGATGCAAACAAGCCGGCATGTTTGCTTTCAGAGAATGCACTTCCATTGAACCAAAAAGCAGGAAAATTATGGAACTGACAAGAGAGAATAAAACTGAAGGCCTCAAATGAAATATGCCCCAAGAAGTGTCCTTGCCTGTTACATTTTAAGATAACCAGAATTAATTTGCATCTCTGACTGAAAAACTGGTAATTCCCTGGTATAAATAGAACACTTCAGTAAGCACCTGGCTTTGTAAGGGAACTGTAAGATCTCCAACAAAAATAAGAGTTCTAAATACCCTTGTCCATGAATAACTAGAGCACAAATAGGAAAACACTATTCTTTGCAGTAATAAATACAAGTCTAACAAGAATTATCATGCTATTAACTCTTACACTCCCAACACGAATCAGAATCTATAGCAAGTAGTTGCCATTAAAGAATTAAACACAGCTTGAACAAAGAGAAGTTCCTTCAGCTTAAAAAACAAGTGCTTAAACTCCTGCTTCCTAGCAGGACACTACTGTTATGCTACAAAATACACTTCTCATGGACAGCTTCCTTAAAGAAAAAAAAAAAGATATCTAGCATGGCAATAACATAATAGCACAGGATCTTAGCAGCTTCAGTAAATACCTGCATGGAGCTAATTAACTTCCACTTCTTTAGATTGATTACAAACCTCGCAAAAGAGCTTCTCAAGTCCTTCCTAGTAAAACACATGAGGGACGGGACTCCTGGGCTGGAAATTATAATGCACAGATTACATCTAACGGTTAAACCTTCACCTACTTACTTCCTATTTAGCCACCACTTTCTGTTAGTCTTGTCTCTAATCAGATGTTTTTCTAGCAGTTTTGCTACCTTACACTTCCACTGCTTACAGGTAAACATCTATTTAAATACTGAGTTAATAAAAGTTCAAAAAGAAAGAGGAGATGGGAGAGGAGAGAAAAGCAATGTAGGAAAGTTTTTCTCAAATCTTAAAGACAATTCTGGCAAACATGCAAAAGTAAAATATTCATTCAATAGCTCACTGATCAGAATTGCTGATAAAATTCAGCATAGTACTAGAACACTTTACTTGACCCCACAAGAAAAGGAAAGACACTACCAAGAGGCACAACCTGAAGTTTTTTGAAACAAATGAAAAACAAAACACCAACAAACTTTGCAGTGGTCTGAAGTTAGTGTCAGAGTACACTTGTGATATAACCTTTCAACATTCCTGCCCTAAACACAAAAAGAATTGAGACCCCTTAAATTCCTACATTTCCATCAAATTAACTGAAATCTCTGACCCTACTGTTCAGAATACTCACTACGTTTGCAAGCTGTGGTACAAAGATAATGTAACTCAATTCTTTTGCAGGAAGCACTAAATAGTTTTTTTTTAAAAAGCTTCAGCAAGGCAAACGTGTTATACACAGAAATAAATAACTCAATCACGGCACAGAAAAAAGGAACAATGTCTTCTTTCACCTTACTGGGATGAACATTAGCCTACTTGTAGAGATTCAGGCAGCTGCTGAGAATGTCTTAGCAGCTCTTGTATTTGCAAGAAAAACCCTGTCAGTGGAAAGCAAAACAATCCTGCCATTTAAACATGTCAACTAATTGTATACACATTACAGCGTCATGTTCTGCAATCCCAAAATTAAAACATAAATCCAAATTTCTGAATGAAATAAAATTACTCCAACAGCACTACTTTGCACTTTCAGTGGAAGAGCCAAACCACGGACTTCCACTGTGATCAATTGCGTCAATAAATCAAGACATGACAAAATATTTGCAGGAGCTCTGCCAGAGGAAAGCAGGTGATACAGTTGGTAGTATCTCCAAATCCCGAAAAGGGCACCCAGAAGAGCCGGTGCCTTGCCTTACCGCAAAGGAAAGGCTCTGCAGCCAGTTCTCCACTTTTCCCCTGCCCCTCCGATAGCCGTGGCTGGGGGTCTCAGCTCGCGGCTCACAGGAAGGTGTCTCCCCTGGAACAACCCAACTCCGAGCGCTATAACATAGCAACGTGTCCCTGCCAAGCCGCAGCAACCAGGCTCTAATTAATCCAGAGACAAGAAAGTGATGGGGGAATTAAAAAAAAAATAAAAAAATGTAGGACTCGACCCATTTGTTGCGGTCTAAATTTAAAGCGAAAAAGCATCAAAAGAAGCACGCTTCCAGTCTCTGCCTAAGGGTATACTAACAAATCGGGGAGGCAAAAGAAAGCGCAAAACATGGACACGGATTATGTAGGTTAAGCTCAGCTTTTACCCTCCGCTGCGAGGTCCAGCCCCGGNGGCTGCTGCCCGCCCCAGGAGCGCCGCGGCCATGGTGCCGGGACTGCCGAGGGACGTGGGACCTCGCCGCCCCCTCGCAGCAGACAAAACTTGCTCTATTGCACTGCCGCTGCCGCCTCCTGCCTCTCCGGAGCTGGGAGCGGGGCGGAGACAGGGGCGGGAACACCGCAGATGCTGCTGGTGCGGCTTCTGCTACTCGGGGACGAATCGCTTACATAACCCGGCCCACGGGGCGAGGGGCTGCGGCGGGGGGCGAGTCTGTNCCAAATCCCGAAAAGGGCACCCAGAAGAGCCGGTGCCTTGCCTTACCGCAAAGGAAAGGCTCTGCAGCCAGTTCTCCACTTTTCCCCTGCCCCTCCGATAGCCGTGGCTGGGGGTCTCAGCTCGCGGCTCACAGGAAGGTGTCTCCCCTGGAACAACCCAACTCCGAGCGCTATAACATAGCAACGTGTCCCTGCCAAGCCGCAGCAACCAGGCTCTAATTAATCCAGAGACAAGAAAGTGATGGGGGGAATTAAAAAAAAAATAAAAAAATGTAGGACTCGACCCATTTGTTGCGGTCTAAATTTAAAGCGAAAAAGCATCAAAAGAAGCACGCTTCCAGTCTCTGCCTAAGGGTATACTAACAAATCGGGGAGGCAAAAGAAAGCGCAAAACATGGACACGGATTATGTAGGTTAAGCTCAGCTTTTACCCTCCGCTGCGAGGTCCAGCCCCGGCAGCGCTGAGCCCCGGCCGGCCCGACCCCGCTGACGCTGAATCGGCCTCTGCACCGGGCCGGGCCCCCCGCCCTCCCCGGGCGCCACGTCCCCCGTCCCGGAGCCGCCTGTGGGGAAGGGGCCGCGCCGCGGGTGGGGAGGGAGCCACTTCCTCAGGCGTTCCCGCGGGGACCCGGGAGGGAGCCGGGCTGGGCTGGGCCGGGCCGGGCCGGGCCGGGGCGGGGGAGGGGAAGCGACGCGCGGCC
>VYZS01080011.1:0-34504 GCA_013400695.1 Neodrepanis coruscans | reverse complement strand
AAAAAAAAAAAGAAAGGATAAAAAGGCCAAGACAAGGGTGGCAGAACACAACTAGGCAATCTGGCTGAATCACCTCCAGACGCAGGGTTGTGTCTTCCAAAGTGTCCCTGCTGGGGCATCTGTGCTTTGACAGTGCTACTGCTCAGAGCAGAAAGAAAAAATGCATGCCTGAATTTAAGCAGTTGAATCACAGATCTTGAGACACATTCATCATTTTGATTGAATTTTAAGTTCTTTTTACAAGAACTGAATGTTATTAGTAAAGCTTTTTCACAATAGCCTCAGTGTATCTCTCGGGAAACTAGGCCAAACTGAAGCCAGCAGTTTTACTCTGTAATAAATTGCAGCTTGTTAATGCTTAATTCTTTGTCCAGCATTATTTGCATCTGCAGTCTGCTTGTGTCCACAGTTCCAAAATGGGAGCAGTCTTGGTTTTAGATTTTCCAAAGCCTTTTGAAGTAGTGTAATGACTGGCTTGGACCTCCTGCAAAGATGAGCTTGTGCTGTTTATTGTGGTTGCACCTTGAGTGCTATGTCCAGTTCTGGGCCCCTCAGTTTAAGAAAGATATTAAGATGCTTGAACATGTCCAGAAAAGGGCAATGAGAATGTGAAGGCACTGGAGCACAAACCGTATGAGGAGCTGCTGAGGGGGCTTGGGTTGTTTAGCCTGGAGACAAGGAGGCTCAGGGGAGACCTTATTGCTCTCTACAACTACCTGAAAGGAGGTTGTAGTCAGGTGGGGGTTGGTCTCTTCTCCCAGGCAACCAGTGACAGAACGAGAGGACACTGTCTCAAGCTGTGCGGGGGGAAGTTTAGGCTGGATGTTAGGAAAAAATTCTTCTCAGAAAGAGTGATTTCCCATTGGAATGGGCTGCCCAGGGAGGTGGTGGAATCATCATCCCTGGAAGTGTTTAAAAAGAGACTGGATGTGGCACTTAGTGCCGTGGCTTAGTTGATGAGATGATGTTGGTAATAAGTTGGACTTGATAATCTCAAAGGTCCTTTCCAACCTAATTAATTCTGTCATTCTGTGATTCTGTGAAGCAATACCCTACTTTCACATTGATCTCAACCTTGCAATGCCCTGAGGATATCTCAAGTCCCTCTTCTCGGCAAGTCTCAGTTGTTCCACCTACAAAGCCCAACCAAGCAGAGATGTTGGGTAGTCCACTCTTCATGCCTTAGTCCTTCTGCACCTACCCACACTAAGGTGACTTGCATTAGAATAGAATCATAGAATTGTTAAGTTTGGAAAAGATCTCTAAGATTGAGTCCAACTGCTAAGATTATCACATCTCTTGAGTCGATAAGAATTAGGAGTGTAGCAATCTGTGTTTTAGTGATGCCTCACTCAAGAGGGGTATAAAAGTCTCAGTACTCATGGAAAAGAGCAGCACGGTATAAGGGAAAACTCTTGTAACCTTATACATGAATCAATGGTAAGTGGAAACAGCCTGCATCCCTGGGTAATTATTGTGAAATGTGATGCTCCAGACAATGAAGGGACTCAGTTTCTTAATGTCTGAAAAGCCTTCTCCCCACCTCTTTTTTTTCTGACACAAACTCCACCTTCTTGGCAGAATGAACAAAGAAAAACAACAATAGAAAGTAACAGCTTCAGCATTGGTACTAGGCAGATGCTGTCTCATTAAGGTCAATTGCCACATGTCTTAACCAAGGATTTGTGATCTATATCAAGGTTCAGAAATCATATCTTTTTTTTTTCCATGAGTGAAAACATAATGCTCCAAATGGAATTAGCCTGAAGCATAACCTGTGAAAATAGCGGGGTTTTTTTATTAAAGCCAGAAATAAGTTCAATGTTTATTCTGCACACTTGTCTTCACATTTAACAGAATTAAAATATTATTTAAAACACCCAAATACTAAATATCTAAGCACTGTTCTAAGAGAATGCTGACCATTTCCCTTCTCTAATTAAGATACCAAGCATGTGTGCATTTTATCAAAAAGCAGCAGTGGTATTTCTGGAAGCACACATATATTGCAAATTACTTTGAAATTAAAATCACAAATTTTCAGTTATTGGGTTGCTTCACTAAGTACAGAAATCCTTCCACCCACAACTTTTGAACACCATGCCCTAGCAGAGTCTTATAGCCTTTAAGAAGCCTTAGAGCAATTCCTCCTGTTTTCAAAAAAAACAGCCATGTGTGTTGCAAAGCAAGATGTTAAACTGTGTTGGTTGGCACTATAATTAAGAACAGAGTCACTCACCCAATAAAGTGCATGCCTGCTAGTAGGGGTAGGTTGGCCTACAAAAAGCTGAAACGTTTCACTCAAAGTACATGGCGTGTGCTGCACAGCATTAACAATAATTTTTGTCACCTAATATCTGCACAGGCATGATGAAATAACATGGTGTATACAATGTTTTTATTTTTGCTTTTTCTTCAGGCAAACAGGAGGGACTTCATTCACAGAGGAGCACAAGTCGATACTGATTTGAATCTGCTTTGCACCTCGCTTTCAGTAACAGCTTACACTATGGGAAGGGATCAAACCAAGCAGTTTGTTGTTACCATAGCTGTGGTTTATTACCAGCCACCTGAAATATCAGAGTGTTCTTAATGTTCCAGGTTTCAGAATTTGATTTTCACCTGAGAAATTCTTTATATCATTGTTAAAAGACCCTTTGGAGTCAGGGATTTTATGCTTTTTTTTAACCTTTTTTTTTTTTTGGGGGGGGGGTGTCAATATGAAATAAAAATAAGTCTAAGAGCCCTAAGTCAATGTTGTGGCATCAATTCTGATAATGCAGGGAGAAGAATATATGCAGAGATGGGATGGATTGACATTTAAGCAGTAATTTGTGAAAATAATCAGGAAATTCCCAGGTGCATTTTTCTCAAGGGGAGCTTTTTGAGTTCTACTATTCTACCTTCCCTTTTCTCCATCCCCTGCCTCTACCAAAGGCAGTGGGAAAGAAGGGGAAGTACAAATGACTTGTGAGAAGATGGAGAGAATATGTAAAGAACTACAGCCAGAGGCAGGTCTTCTTGAAGGTTTCCACAGCTGGTTTCTATTAAGTTTAAGTGCCCGTACCAGAGCAGCCAGTGAGCCTCTTCCCCTGTCTCCATCAGGACTCACAAACATATCCAGCTTACTTGCAATACATTGTGTTTTCTTTAAAATATTTTTTGAAAATTGCTTCTCCTACTCACATTGCTTGAGTTTTTCTTGAGCCCACTTGTCACCTTCATTTTTTGTGACTACACTACCTCATTTTAGGAGGACTGATCCTTCTTTCCCAATAGGTCTAAGACAAAAAGAATCAGCTAGCTATAAATCCTCTTGAGACAGAGGGCTGGGATCTCTTAGTGGTATTCTACGTCTATTATGGTGCTGAAATATCTGATAAAAGCCATTTTTGGGACCTGTTGCAGTCTAGAAGCTTCATTGTAATACAGAATGAAAAATTATGGTGTATCTATAGTATCAATAGTATTCATTAGTATTTTTCAGAGAGAAAGACTAGCAAAATGAAGAAAATGGAGGGGATGAAATAAGTGTGCTACCAGTCATCAGATGAGGCAGGCACAATTCAGTTTCACAATGGCCTTTCCTTTTTTTGGGGATTATGAAAACACTGAACTTTTTGTATTTACTTTTCTGTATTAGAACTTACACTGAACCCAAGAAGCCTCAGCAGTGCTGAGTTCAAGTTTTCAATCCAGCTGCCACTGGTTCTCAAGATTTTATACTTGGCATTTTACTTCAAGGCAGATTTGTTTCACTCCATGTTATGTGGAGACAAGTGAGTGCAGAAGGATAAAGCACTGGATGATATCTGCATATTTTTTAAGCTTCTTTTTGTATGTTAAACTCCACCTCAAATAGGAAGTAACTGCTGTATTAGAAACACAAAGCAGCATTTAGCCTGTCCTGTTTAAATTTACCTGCTTTAAAGCTTAATCAAAAAGCACGCCCTTGTATGCAGTCACTGAAACAAAGGATCAGATCATGCAGCCAGGTTCCCTAGTCCTTCTTCCCGTGGGCACAGAAAAGAGTTAATTTTGTTTTCTTTTTGCAACAAACATCCCTGATGAATTTTATAACATTCAAGAAATTACAAGTAGCTGTTACAGGAAAGCCAAAGACACTACAACACAACCAGCCAGTGATACAACATTGTATGAATCCTTGAAAATGGAAATTTCTTCCAAGTGGCTGTCATTATCTGCTTATAGCCTGAAATATGTAGTTTGTTTATTTCAAGTCAAAAATACAACCTATGAATATTACCAGTCAGAAAATTATCTGGTCACTTGTGTTTGAGCCAAACCGAATATTGCTGCAAAGGGATGAAATTTCAGTAAAGTCAATGGAGTAATGCCAGTGCTCAGTTTAGTCAGCTCAGTGCTGTCATATGCCCATATGTAAAAGTCATATGGAAAAATTTATTTCATGCTTTAACTATAAATATGATAACTTAATGAAGCTCCCCACCCGATTTTTTTTTTTTTTTTTTCCTCCATTGACTTTTATTCTACAAAAATCACTGACATGGATTCTATAATAATTCATTACTATATACTGTAGTAGTGTATCAGTATTATTTTGTTTTTTCTCAGCAGTGAGAAGTCCATGCCTAAAATAACAGGATGTTCTATGCCACTTTTATACCCACCCAGCACATTCCCTGCAGATGTCTCAGAACCAGCCTGCTCCCAGCAGCCACCAGCCGTGGCACTGCGGGAACTGCCCAGTGTGCAGGACAAGCAGCCTTAGAAAACACTCTGGTTTTGACATGCCTGACTCTGCTAAGCATGACTTGCTTATATCTTCTGGTTTGTATCCTTCTTACAATAAACTAATAAACATATATATTGATACATTTGTACATTTTTAGACAAACCCAGTTCACCCAAGAAGGTAGAAAATTACTGAAATGCTCTAAGTGTACTGTACTAATTTTGTACTGACCACTGTGCTCATCAGATTTGTTTCATTGGACCTCAGGGTTAATATATGACATGTGTATGAATCCACCACATTATCCTTAGACTGTCTTGCTTTTGACTTAAAATGAACACAGACGAAAGTGTTTATTAAAAGTAACTTTGCAGCTCTGGCTTTGCTGTGAGATCATTCTACTTTTAACGCATTACTTAAGTGACCAAATTGATCTGGGAGGCATTTTAGTAAACGTGTAATCTGATCTTTGGTCACAGAGAAGACAACAAAAAAATCAAGCTTCTAACTGAGCTTGTAATCTTAAATGTACGTAAGTAAAAGAAGCACAGAAGTATTACTGCTTGAATTGTTGAGGACTGTGCTACTCCTTTAGGAATCCCAAGGTTTTAAGAATTGCATATCATGTAGTGCATTAGTGTACCATTCTAATACTGCAAATAAGAATATCTGATTAAATCAACTAAAATGAAATTGAAGGATCATAGTTCAAATTTTCTGGTCAATGCAGGACAGTATGACACAAATATACTCTATACTTTGACCATTTAGTTCTTGGCATTTCTGCCTACTGAGCCAAGCACCAGAAGGTCAATCCAGAATATAGGAATGTCCCTGTGGCTTCTGAAGGAAAACTGAGTGCCATTTGTTCATAAGATAAGGAGATAGATTGAAAATATTCTGAAAAAGTAGAAGACAAGCAGTGCACGAAGCTAAAATGGAAAACAACAAAAAATAATTAATAAAGTGCAAAAGGCAGTCATACACAAGGTTCCCATCTGCACACTACGCCAGTGAGTGCTCCATGAAGTCAGTTCATTCATCGAAGTCCTTGCTCAAGACACCACTGACCACATGTTAAGTGAGCCTTTCATGATGTTTTGGCCCTGCTGGAACACATCTCCAGCAGTCACTGTGACAAGATCTTCACTCAGCACAACCCCCACTGTTAACAGATAGAACAGGAAAAATAAGAAAGAAATAAAAAGGAAGTAGACAACTATAATAAAGTGTCCTTAAATATATACTTGTCTTTAACTTCTGTGTTTGAAGATAATTGCTGCAAGGATAAACTCCCAAAACTTGAACTCAAACCACAAGAAAACCATGTATTTTGCATTGTATTAAAGGTAGAACTCAAGAACTAATTTAAAAAATGATAAATTGAATCACATATTCCCAAAACACATCTGACGCATTTTTATGTTACTGCTTTCAGATGTTTCTGATAGGCAAGAATACATAAGTTAGAAGCATAAAAACATGACCTCTGAAAGTTGACTCTAATAGACCTCTAGAGTAAACTGAAAGATCTAAAATCCTAGGAGTGCATTACAAACTCTAAAGGCAAAACATAATCATATCTGCTCAGTGCTATGTATCCTTGAGCTTATACACTTCAATTTAAGTAAAACCAGTCTCCCTTGCATAGAGGTAAGAAAGCTGAGCTGTGTAAAACAAAAACTACCAACTATTTTACTTGAGTGTATATTTAGCATTTGCTGCATCATGCTTTAAGTTCTGAAACTGCCTCTACAGAAGCATTAAAAAATCACCAGAAAAATTGTTATTATGAGGCACATTGAATGTTCAGAATGAAACTTCACCTTGAAAGATTTACACATCAGTTCTGAAGCACAAAGAAATTCTAAAATGCAGGGTTTTTTTCCATCAGGGTTATGCTCCCAATGTGAAAATTATAAAGAACAAAAATATATTTAAACCTTCTAGGAGCTCACCATAAAAAACAAAACATGATCTATTGCAAGTTCAAATTTGGATGAACACAGACGAAAGAAAAACTTGGCAGATTAGTTCCCTCTTTAAAAACAGCAGATAAGTTAGTACATGTAGTTACTCCCATTGGACTAGCAAGTCATTTTGTGAGCCAAGATGGATCAAACAGAACTAGCTATCTACTTTGAGAGGCTGTGAATTGTGTTTCCTTATCTAATTAAGTTTTTTATTTTCCCTTGCTGTTTTTTTAAGCATAATCTTTCATACAACTCTTAAATATAATTTTGCATGAAGTATATGAAAATACTCAAAATAGACCATATGGTTAAAGACTACTTTGCTAAAGACTCATTTTTTTAAAAAATATAAGTGCGCAGTCACCTAAATGGATGATTTTTTAGAGTCCTGATCAACCATATCTACAGATGCAAGGATTTCTGTCAGAAATCCTTTTTGCTATCAACCTCATCAAACATTTCCACAACACATGCTGCAGGGTGCAGGTCCTACCTGCCTGATGGTGTTTCCACACAGAGCAGCATAGTATGGACTTACAAGTTCCCTGAAGTGCTGTGGTTGGATTTACCAAAAAAAACCCAAGAGCTTTAGATCCATGCAGGACAAGGGCTTGGGGTCCCTGTGGTCCTGGTTTTGGGGAAGCTCTGCTTGATACACTAATTTCATAAAATCATAGTAATCTGTAATCCTGTGATTACAGGACGGTCTGGGTTGGAAGGGACCTTAAAGATCATCTAGTCCCAACCCCACTGCAACAAGCAGGGATGTCTTTCGCTGGGCTGGGTTGCCCAAAGTCCCGTCCAGCCTGGCCTTGAATGCTTCTGTGGATGGGACATCCACCACTTCTCTGGGCAACCTTCAAGTGTCTTACCACTCTCACAGCAAAAAAAATATTTTTTCCTAATATTTAACCTAAACCTGCCCTCTGTCAGTTTAAAGCCATAACCCCTTGTCCTATCATTTTGACTGACTAAACCTTGGTACTGACTCTGATGATTGCGTGAAGAATAAATAAGCACATTAGGATGATAGAACAAATTTTCCATTTAGTTGTGCAATTTAACCTTACAGTTTAGCATCCCAGAAGATGGCAGTTTAGAAGGAATTCAGGGTAAGGTTTTCCCAAGCCTTCATTCCCTCTGGTGAGCTCTTTGTAAAAACCATCACAGAGAGAGAGAGAGGAAAAGAGAGGGACTGCTCACAAAGAACAAAACCCCAGATTTCTGAATGTACTCTTCCTCCACCCACACCCTTATCAGCTCTATTTTTAAATACAAAGCTAGCTCCATAGAATTTCCTAGATTTGACAGTTGGTCACACTGTTACAGATTAAACAGAAGTGTGGTAGACTTGGCTGGGCTTGCTGCTCAGCACAGAGAAGAGAGAGACCTGTCCCTGTAAGTATGTCATGGTGTCGAGACATAGCATTTGCTGAACAACAGAAGAGCATGCAGCAGGCCTGCCGCTGTTCAGTACGCACGACACAAATACTTTCATCTTATTTCAGCTCTGGTGCAGGCACTGCCAACAGCTTCAGTACTGTTCAGCTACCGTAAATGAATAGGCAACTCATTTAGTTGGTTGATAGTGTCTGCAGAAGTAGCTGGCAAATGAATCATGAGAGTTATTCATGACAATCCATATGTGGGTGTGCACTGAGGCTTTCAAAGAGACGGTGTAAAATATCTGTCCCTCCAGGCTTCATGGTATATAAGATACTCCTCAAAATCTTGCACTCATATTCTGCCTTGCACTTTTAGACATCACTTCCAAACCAGTAGAAATTAGTTTCATTGTGGTCATTTCAAAGATGATGAAAACTGGGTGCACAGCAGCCCACTATGGAATTGGGAAGGGAGACCAGGGCTCTCCAGTTTTAATGTTTCCCTGTTAGACAATGTTAAATATAACATAGATTTGTTTATTCATAGTTTAGTGAACTGAGGTTTTACTAAAAATTAATTTTGCTGTTAACAGTGAAATCATTAACTGTCACTAACAAGTTTCAGTTCCTTTAAAAATGTAGAAGGACAGTCCAAACAGTCCAGTTACTTCTTTGCTGTTGCTATTAAAAAAAAGTGATAAAGAATAGATGAAATAAAAAATAATACACTGTTTAGAAAATTACTGTTTTCATAATGCTATTTAATACTATAGTCTGAAGACTTTAATACTACACAGCTGACTAATAAAGAAAGAATGGTTATATTAGAAAGGAAGTATTTATTAAAGACAGTTTTAACTTTTCAAACAGCACAGGTTTTTCTGGCTGGCAGAATATCAGCTTGCCTAGTAAAAACTGTTTCCACTTGGAAAGAAGAAGAAAGAATATGATGTACCCAGGAAAGGACAATTCCTCTTGGCTGACCTAAGCCAAGTATTAACTTGGGTCTCTGAAAGGAGTTCTTTATTACAGCAGGGTAAGTACTTAGTAGCTATACAGACAGATTATTTTCTCTTGTGTTTTTGTTTTGTTGGGGTTTTTGTAGGTCCCCCTCCTCCCCGTCAAAAAAATAAAGGGAAAGTTGAAATTAGCAGTGAGCTTATAACAGATTTTGGAACCTTAGCAGATGATAATGAAGAGAGTTATGGGAGATATAGTAAAGAAGGTGATTTCCCACATTGGCAGCAAAGTGGTGGAAATAAAGAAGACAATTCTGAAATAACATTAACTTCCAGACCACAATTAAAGCTTAGTTAGAATTTCAGAAATAAGAAACAGGCTCCTGGGAGGAGGCCCTGAATTTTTATTGGCCAGCATGAACAGCATGAAGCACACTGTCACTACTCACTACATAGCAACAGTAGAAGAAATATATATAAGCACTATGAAGTAGCAGGAATGTGTCAGTATCAGGTTTTAGATTTTTCATGTTCTCTTCAAAAACTCTTCAGTTCAGAAATTGTTCAAGCTTTCTTTGATGGACAAGTTTTAGGCAGAAAAATAAACAGAAGGATGAGTCTTTCTTTTCTTGCTTGCTTTGCAAAGTCTGGGCAGTACTGAAATGCTTTTGGGGTCCCAACTGCATTCCAAATCAGGCTGATGCCTGATTTGCTAAACTCACATAGGATCAAAAGAACAATCAGTGGAATATGCATTTAGATCATGAACTCTCATCACATAAAATGTTTCAGAAATCAGTAAACAAAACTAAAGGTTTTGTTTCTCTTCCATAGGACTTGAAGTTACTTACAGAAAGAGAATAAATAAGAGGACTAGAGAGAAAATTAAAAACAGAAAGGAAGAATGATACAGTAAAAAAAGAAGATGGAGAGAACAAAAAAGAAGGCAAAAATGAAATTTAAAGAAGCAGAGATACTTAGAAAGTATAAAAAAAGAGAAGAGNAGATAAAGATAAAGATAAAGATAAGATAAAGATAAAGAAGGAGCTCTGAAAACCTGCGATTTTGGAGACACAATTTCTTCATCTTGGAGTGGGTAAAAAGGAAGTTTGGAGAGTAACATTATACTGATTCCTCTTTGGAATGATTTATAAAATTGGATATGCAAATAATTAACATAGATAGAACTGTAAGCAAAATTGGCTTGGAGACCACAATACTCAGCAAACTGCAGGGCCTCCAGAAGGCCCAGCTGTTTCTGTCCTTCAGAACACATCTTTGCTCACTGCTTTGCAGCTTGCTTACAAGCTGAGGTCTTTTTTGTCACAGTAAACAGACAAAGAAAAATTCAAACCAAGCAGCCAGCCCTGCTCATTGTCTATACACAGGGGTTTCTGAGAGAGAGCGAAAACAATCCCAGCTAGTCTGAAAGCAAAAGGACATTTCTTAAACACAATTATTTCCTTCCTCCAATTTGCATTTTCCTTATCCTTCCTTATATAGAGATCATTGTTAAATGAGAGAAAGATACAATAGAAAGCCAAAGAAAAAGATGTAATGGACATATTCCCTCCTTGGGATTAATACAATCAATCAAGCAGCTACTTCAGTTACCTTGTTCATGACCTGTCCTTATTCCTATTAGGAAGTCTTGATATTCCAGTTACAGAGTGCCCCTCCATAGCGAAACAACATTCAAGCACAGTTATATATTTCCAAGTGGCAAGATAGCAACCACATGTTAACATTTTACTTCTCAAGACCTAAATCATGCAAGTGAAAATCATGCCTTGGCTTTCTGCCTGCTTCTGTCTGGCTTAATTAGCTGATCATAGCAACAATCTCAGCTAAAAATGATTCTTGGTAAAAGGGTAGGAGGGAGCTGCTGAAGCAGAACTCAGTGAAGCTTTTCACTTAGCTAATATCCAAGCAAGATCCAAGAAGAAAGGATCAGGGACTTTGGCTCAGCACTTTCCTTGACTAGATAGGATTTGAATTTTTGGAAAGCAGAATAAAACCTAATACCTTCTGATGGTGCACCAACTGCATCTAGACAAGGACAAGTTCAAACATTAGTTTGGGAGGGGGGGTGGTGTGTGTTCAGGTCACTAGAGAAAGAGAACAACTGTAAAACTGAGAACAGAATCTACATTCAAATCCAAATCTTTCTCACAATCTCCCAAAGTGCTTTGAATTTAGAATCACTTTGTAGCAGTCAAAATTACCTTGAAGAGGAAGAATCATTAATATTTGCCCCATTGTCTTAGCTTTACTTTTTTTTTCCAGTCATAAAAGGTGATATTTTCCCTGCCTCTAGTACTTGGTGGTGGCACTACATATCTCAGTACTCCACTTCTGTAGTATATTCACTGGTACAGAAGAGGTCATGTTTGTGTGCTCTGGCTGGAGGACTGTACAGAACAAAGTTTTCCATGGTAATCAAGTCAAAATTACATGTCCTCGTTTCTTAATAGAATGATGCAACACTGAAAGTGGATTTATAATAGCATTTATCATCTAAACACTTTTTAAACAAAGATCCAAAAGGCTTTTACAAGAAGAAACTACACTACTCAGACATCTTTCTGGAATTTTACAGTGCCCGTCACATAGATTTTCCAGCTATAGATTACTTTTAGTTTAGGTTTCAGCTACGTAAACTAACATAGCAGACAGGCTGAGAATGTATACAATTAGCATAGTCAATTAGCTTAAATTGTTTGATTTTTTTCACAATTTAAGACATGATGTATGCATAGATCTCCAGCAAAGTTATGATGATTTATTCACATCATCCCATAGATGAAGAGAGTCCCATGCGTATATTCAGTGCAGAGCTGGCTTACTTCAGCAGATTGGTGCATATTAGCAAACTGAAAAGGAATGCAGCAGCCCATCTCCTATAAACACCACTTGGCTGTTTAAGCCTACACTGCACTAGAAATAGACTTATATCTCACAAACACCACCAAATGCCAGAGCATATAATTTATTCATTGCATGCTGTATTATTTTCAAATCAGATTTTATCTGCCCCTTACTATATAAAGCTGGAAAAATATTCTCATACACATTAAACACTTCTGCACTGAGGCATTACACCACTTTGAAATCAATTTACAGGCTATGCTGTTAAGGTCAAAATACAGGTAATATTCACATTTTGATTTGGGTCTTGTTCCTGGTTCAGTGCTAACCTCAAACATGTTCCCCAGCAATTTTTTTTAAAACTGCCTTAGACTGAGACTTTGGTGGCTCTGCTTTACTATATCTTATACCATCATCTCTTGCCATCCCTCATATCTCCTGCTTGCTTAATCACAACATCTGGAATGCTGTCTGCTCCAAGCTGGGTAAAAGCAAGCGGCCCCAGTCTGTCTTTATATTCACCCAACCCCTATTCACATAGGTGAAGAAAACCTTCCTTCAAATGCTGCCTTCTTTTGGCCAGGTAAGGACCATGGTCAGTTTTACTGTCTTAACATGTAAAGATGATTCAAGTGAAAAAAAGGTAACATTTGATGCAGGCAGACAATAACGTCTTAGGATACAACCCTGTCTAATCAATCTATTTGAAATTGTGAGTGTGAAACATACTTTGGACTGTACAGTTTTGCACATAGAGGATATGCTCTGATCTTTTATGCCTCTTCTAGTTAAGCTAGGTTTTCACACCGACAGCAGAGCTATTGTGTGCATGACATTTACTGCTGGAAAAGGATGCTGTGTCTTGGCAATGAATGGAAAATCTGAGCACTAGCAACGAAAAGATATCTTCACAGTGTTTCTTAGTCTCTTGTTAGTCATTCAACGTAGAGGAATTCAGCACAGAGGAAACATGCTGGGTCAATGTCCATGTTCCCAGCTCTGGCTGAAGAAAGAAAAATCCTGCTATAAAACAGAGTATGGGCACTGAGCATGACAGGCTCCAAATTTTCAGTGCACACCAATGAAAACCTTCCTGACAGCAGAATTCCAGCAACCCAGTGGGGTATATTTGGGAAATATACAGATTTCCACATAGGAGAGTAAATTGGGATGCTTGTTTTCAGGTTGTATGGAAAAATCTAATTGCTCTGAGTGATTTGTATTTAGATGCAGGTTTATAGCCTGCAGAAATAAGACACAGGCAATAGGCTTGAAAGTAAAGTGTCAACTGGGCCAGAAGTTTTCCATTTTTTTATAGCCTCACTTAAGAATGTTGTCCATGGTTTATGTCTGACTGGATTCCAAGGAGCCCACACAAACTCTTTGTACAGGTACAGCTCTAAGGCTTTGCATTCACTTACTATTTTACCAGGTTTTATATCACTTACAGAATTCACCAGAATATGATTTTGTGTCTTGATGCATGTCCTCTGTAGAGCAAGCCCTTTCCTTGCTGAAGACAATTCTCACCGTTCAACCTTTTAAAAAGTAATTAACAGAGCAAGTCACATTCCAAATGCTGTGTGTGTGCCTGACTTCTGTGTGCACAGACTGGCACTGCAAGGGAACCAGAGCCAGTTCCAAACTGCCTGCCACATACTCCCTCGGGATCTGACAAGTGCATAGGAGTCCACAGCTTTTTTCCTTACAGTGGCTTTGTACGTAATGATCTAAGGATTTACAGAACATGACTAAGACAGAAAATAAGCAATTTAAAACTAATGTGGATTACTCACAAAAGCATGTCATACACTGGATTTCTAATCTAGAATTTGTATGTCTTTCAAGCCAGAGGCCAAATAAAAAGGAAGAGTTTGGACAGGGCACAGGATGGTTGTTGTAATCTCCTTGCCTTTAGCAATGCAGTGAAGATGATGCTCTTCTGACTCATGTGTTGTGTAATGATGTATTGCATATCATTCTTCATGCAATTGTACTGAAAGCTGCTGCCTAAAAGACATGTTGAGCATTTATGCCCTTTATTTTATAATTTTATTCATATTGAAAAATACAGAATATTACCAACCAGTCAAGGTGACACTCAAAGTTACTTATATCTTCTGTAACATTCAGTGTTACTTATATCATCTGTATTTAACTTCATCCATGCTAGCACCATAGATTACAAAGAATTCACATTTTAGTTGTTTTCAGATTCTAAACAAAAGATAATTATTTGGCTATAGAAAAACGATTTAAAAACATATCTCAAACTTGTTAGTTTTAGAAAGAAAGGAGAAGGGATTTAGTGAAATTTTTTTTCAGTTCATAAGGACTGAACTTAAGCAGAAGCTGTCAATGGTGTGACATTCAGAATTTGTTACTTTTAATTTATTTTAAGAAAGAAGAAAAGTTTCTGCCTTCCTATGTCATTATTATAGTCCATCATTACTTATGGACTTTTTGTCATACAACTTTTTTTTTTTTTAAATCATGATAGGATATGGCCTTGGCTCTTAGACGAAATATAATTGTTTAATATTTACTTTTTTTTTCACACATTTTTGCTAAATAGATTCTAGTAGTCACTGCCCACTGATTGTGTTTACCACACAATGCAGCTCTAAAATGTACACAAAATCTTCTGCACACAAGTGTTTCTGCAGGAGAGTTAAAGCTGTAGTAATTTAGCACCAGAGCAACAAAGTGTGAGATACTTGGCAAGTTTTTATATTGGACAAACAAGAAAATGTGGTTATCTGAAATAAGTGATTTAGGGTAGACAAAATATTTACACAAGCCCAAATCTAATAAAGGTGCTTGTTTCATGACGCATATTTACATTTGTGCTAGTATACATAAAAAAACCCCACAAAGAATGCACATGAGCATAAAACAAGACAAATGCATTTACAAATCAGGTTCCAGGTCACTGAACAAAAGATGTTGCCCTTGACACATAGTCACTGGTCTATAAAGAGAGATGTATATAATCTTAGCTTGATTTCCAGCAGACAGATGGCATTGTTTTGCAAAGCCAGTGGTATCTCAAGACATCAACGTTGTCATGTCTGTAAAGTAACAACTACCTAATAGATAAAAGATTCCAGACTTGATGATTTCTACCCCTGAAACTCACCAAAAGGACATACAGGAATATTAATGGGGAGCCAGCACTACTGCCTTTTTGGATGGTGCCCTTCTGTTCACTTAGCTATCCATCAAGTGCAGCATGAATGGACAGCTGCAGTGCAGCTCCCCAGGACACTACAGAGAGGCAGAGAAATCTATCAGAGAAAATTACATCAGCTGATCTGCAGAGCATAAACAACAGAGCCAGCAGGGCTCAGTTTACCTTCCTTTATGCCAATCACGATGCCATTTGATGTAAACCAGCTGCTCTGGTCATGTTCTTCACACTATACCCATCTCTACCACCAGACCGTACAGACAAGGCCCAAGTGTTTGATGTCCTTATGCTTTATTTTGTTTTCAGTAATTTCATGTAATATATAGACTGATATTCTTGTAACTAAAACAAAGAATCACTATCAACAAATCTCTCACTCAGACATTTACACAAAATATAAACTGATTTCAACAAGCTTCATCAATAGTGCCAGTACAGTATTTAGCCAAGTAAAATTAGGTTTTTAGAATATCTCTGCCCATTTCACAATCTCAATACATCTCTAATGGCACTCCATCTCTGGTTATTCAGAAACTTGTTGTCAAAAATAAATTCTCTTGGCTTGCTTTACCAGACGAATCGCTGCATATATGCCAAATCAACAAATCACTGGGTAATTCGTAATGATATGTTATCAAATAACTGATGGAAAGTGTTGCATCCATAGGAAGACTAGACTAATCTTTGAGAAGAGAGGTGTGAATGTTCCACCCTTCATTCCTAAATTGGTGTTGTGGGTTAGAAAATAAAACCATTTTCAGCCCTCCCCCCCAACCCCTGCCAGCCCGGGGGAAGGGTGTGTGTGTGTGTGTGTGGGTGTGTGTGTGTGTGTGTGTGTGAGTGCAGCCTGGGGTGTGGGGACAGTTTCTATGTCCCAGCACCACGCCCGCAGCGCCATGGGCGAGCGGCATCCGCGGGCACGTGGGCGAGCGGTGTCTGCAGGTGCGTGGGTGAGTGGCGTCCACGGGCACGTGGGCAAACGGCGTCCACGGGCGCGCGGCAGGTTTGGCGCAGGAAGCCGCCGTTCACTCGGCCCGGTGCAGGCGGCGGAGCCGCGCTCATNGGGTTAGAAAATAAAACCATTTTCAGCCCTCCCCCCCAACCCCTGCCAGCCCGGGGGAAGGGTGTGTGTGTGTGTGTGTGGGTGTGTGTGTGTGTGTGAGCGCAGCCTGGGGTGTGGGGACAGTTTCTATGTCCCAGCACCACGCCCGCAGCGCCATGGGCGAGCGGCATCCGCGGGCACGTGGGCGAGCGGTGTCTGCAGGTGCGTGGGTGAGTGGCGTCCACGGGCACGTGGGCAAACGGCGTCCACGGGCGCGCGGCAGGTTCGGCGCAGGAAGCCGCCGTTCACTCGGCCCGGTGCAGGCGGCGGAGCCGCACTCATCCGGTGGGAGCGGTGGATCCCCACCTCCCCTCCACCCCTCCCAGTGCCCACCGGGCAGGCAGCGGAGCCACGCTCGTCCAGTGGGAGCGGCGGCGGCTCTTGCCGCGTGCTCGCGCAGCAGTTCCAGCTGAGGGCCGCCATTGCTGGCCCGTCCTGGCGCTTCCGGCGCTTCCGGCCCGGTGCTCCCATGAGCGATCAANTGGGCCTTCCCTAATTATCCCAGCGTCTCTTCCGGAGCCCCCAAAAATAAAACCAGCACTATTCCAGAGCTTTCCCATCCCAACCCTGGGTCTGGGAAAGCTTAATTTGTCTGGTTTTTTGCACTTTATTGTCGGTTTTCTGTGTGTGTGAAATAAACTGTGTTACTTGTGTGTTTTCTTTTTTTGTGTGTGTGGCTTCTCTCGGACATCTCTTGTCAGTACCATGTTTCCTAGGGGTAAAACCATGACAGTTGGTATTATTACTGCCCTTATCAATGCCTAACATGAGTGGGATAATTTTTTTTTTCCTGGGGAGAATGAATCAGGATCAGTTTAGATGTGGCCTTGTCTTCATCTGAGATAGTTGGATCCCTGGGTGTCCTAACAGATAATCTGTTTCCTGAGCTGCATAGGATCCTGGGAAGCCTGACTCTGTAGGGGCTTGCCTGGCAAAGTCCCTGACCCCAAAACTTCCCCACAGCTGTCTCTTCCCACCTCAGGGGGAGCATTGCCCTCTGTCATGTCCGGATCCCTGCTGAACCTTGGAGAGCCTGGCAGCACAGTGAACCAGCAGCCAGAAAACTACATCATGTGTCAACTTAGCTCTGAGTCAGTCTGTCTCCCCACTTGCTTCTTTGCTGAACTTAAAACCAAAATGGACATTTTGCCATGGAAAACCTCAGTGCCAGAGCATCAAGAGATCTTGTGCTGGAGAGGCATGCCAGGAAGTACACCAACACTGCTCCTGCCACCCAGCAGAGAGCCACTGCAACATAGCAGTATGTTCAGCCAAAAGAGGTACAAGCTTTACCTTCAGAGCAGCAGGCTTTTTGGTGGGAGTCATACTACTCCCAGGCCAGGAAATGCCTGAGAACAGTGTTCTTTACTCCTGAGACTGCACAGCTACACCTTGTCTCCCAAACTGGTCTGGCTCAAAAAGTGATTGTCACACTAAATTGTCCCAGGAGGAAGAGCATTAGACCTTTTTTTTGGATTTATTTATAGCAAGATAGCAGAACATACAAACAAAAGTGATTTTACATAAACACATTTATGATTCCTTTTCTAGAGCACACGTAAAAACTTTTGTGTTTGGCAATCAATTTAATAGTCACTTGTGTTATTCAACTATTTAGCTTTAAATAACATTCCTGAATTAATTGCCTATATAATTTTATCTGCCTGTTCCATGGTGCTTCTGCAGGAAAAATGACCGCAGGTATGTGCACCTCCCATATTTGCACACTGTAGAGTTCATTGTTAGGAAAAAAAAGGAAAACCCACCCTTTGAATTTTGCACAGCCTAAAGCACCCCTCAAAATAAGAATGCTGAACAAAACCTTACTGTCGGTTTATTTTTTTACTCCCAGGGCCAGGTTTGGAGCAATTTTTGTACACAAATCAGTAAGGTACCCTGGTGCAGGAAGCACACTGGCTGCAGCAGCAGGCAGGAGCTGCAGCCTGTTCAGGAGTGGTAAGTCTCCTTAGGTCCCATCTAGGAAAAGCCTTGCAGGAATACCAGGACAGAGATGTTATTTTACATGGACTGTATTTACATTCCACCAGTAGCTCTTGGGTTTCTTTTCCTTATTCTCTATTTTACATCTTAGTACTGAAAAAAATATCAGGCTTAAGATGTAAATCCTGAGACTTCTGTAAAAATTTTGATGCAGACCTGCAAATAAGTCTTGTGAATCCAAATGTGATTTCTATTCTGTGATTTTTATTCTCTGTTCAGTTCTTACCTTTTTCTGTATGCTTCATAAGCAACTATAGAAGTGCAGGATTTGTGTTATAGCCTCAAATCAAATTTCATTCTCAGCTGCTTCAGAAAAGAGACCTTTTGTGATAAAAGTCATCTCCTCCTGCCGCCTTCGCTTCGCCAGCATCACCAGCAACAAATTTATATCTTGAAGCAAAGGGCTCTGCCAGTTCTTCTTTGTGATCTGAGGTGGTGAAAGTGCTCTCTCTTATCTAATTGCCAGTAAATAATGGCAGCAAACCCAGGGATCTAAATTAGCTCAAAAGAGATGTAACAAATCAGGCTCCTGTGGAGAGCTTCTGCTTCTCCAAAGGATTTGTATCTTTCCCTACAGATCACAAAAATATATAATGGACAAAGAAGATAATGGCAACCAAAAAGACAGCAAGGCTGTGTTCTTACATCCTATTCTAAAATGTCCTACATACAAAACTATTCACTGTAATCCCTACATGAAATATTCACTAGTTTTATAGACCATTGTAGAAACACTAGAGAACATTTTGTGTACTAAACAGTGTTACACTTTTGCCTTTTTGTCCTATAGTGGGTATTTTATGGTTTTGCATACTGAGTCTTTTCTTAAAAATTATTCTGTGCAAGTTGCAGACAAGTGTGTAATATTTGCACAATGGAAACAAAGCAGTTAAAATCATGGAGCCATATTCTGCACACACTTACTCTACTGTAAATCCCAAGTAACTGCTGACCTCACTGGATTTAAACTAGATCTATAATGAAATTCAGAAATTGTCCCGTACTTCCTCTGATTAAGCATCAAAGTCATTTACTTATGACCTTTACTAAGCACAAAGACATTTTAGACAACGTTACGTAAGTGTCTTGCTAGATACAGTATGAATTCAGTTAAGAAACAATGATGGCAACAACTGAAGTTTCTCCTTCAGTTCTTTAATATTGCTGGAATGAAAAAAGATATTCTGTTTTTTGAAAGCTCTACAATATTATCTTCATTTCTGATCATGTTCTCTGGGTGAAAGAAACAGAAAAAATACATCTAGAAGCAACTTACTTGATGACATAGTTCATCCATTGCAAAATATCATGATTTTTTCTTTATTTAATGTTTTTTTCTTCAGCATCCTCTCAAATGTCCTGAACAATACATCTTCTAGCACTTCTCAGGAAACTAGTCTACCTTCTTGCCATGATCTCAGGCAGAGTGAGTATGAGGAACTGGGGACTGTGAAATAACAGCCTATTATTAGTAGTAGTAATAAAAAAGTAGGAATGGAGTAAAACAAACCCCAAACCATAAGCCTGAGACAATACTACCAGTACTACTTTTGGGATTTTATTGCTTTGCACTATCCCAAATGTTTTCTGTCTGGAAAGCATTCTCCATAGCCTCTGTTATGGAACAATACATCCATCTCATAGCTTCACTAGGTGATGTTAGAGCCCACCACGACATTCCTAACAGGACAGATAAGTCCATTGGAACTTGGTTTAATTTTGACACCACGCATGCACAATTCATTCACAACTGGGAGCAGCTGTGGTGTGGACTTTTGCAGTATCAGTGTAATCTCACTTATGTGGTGCATTCAAACAGAGTTTGCATAGCACAAGATTTGCAGCATGAATATATAGATTTGAGTCCAGAAAAATCATTTATTCCTACAAGTTAATATATACTGTACATTCTGAGTCTCTTCTCTCTGTTAAGTTATTGGTAACAATTTTCCAACCTGCATGGAACATATTTTGAACTTGGGAACTCTTTTGGCTGCATGGAAATGGAATTACTCCCTCCATTACACTTCCATTCTTGCTACTGATCAAGCTTAACTCATAAGAGTAACATCAGTAGGGTTCTTCCAGCCGAAGGTAGTTCTTTTTGATTAAACACAACAGTAACTGTACTTAATGAATGTAAAAATGTTTTCATCTTAAAAAAGCCAATTATGTTTTATTACTCTGACTCATAATCTGCTGCACTTTTATAGATATTTACTGTATTGATCCAAGTCTTATTTTTACATTTTGAAAACTACAAATTTGAAAACATGAATTTAAAATATTCACATTCGCATTTGTGCATACTTTGGCTGGATATAAGCGATGATAGAGTGGGATATCTGACCCTATTTACTGTCAGCATCTACAAACCCACTGTTTTTTAATAAAGTGCTACTTTGGCTTCCTCCCCAAAAAATTTTGCAGGACTTTATATAATTGTATTAAAGCCTTATCATTATGCATACTGCATTTACAGAGCCACAGAATATGAAATTCACAACAGAGGTAGGCTGACATTCTCATGTTTGGAAGAAGTTAAGTAAAGATTCATGCTCTCCAGAAAGCCTAAAGCCTGTTTAAGGTCTGTGAAGTTCAGTATTAGTTCATAAAAAGCCAAGAACTGACCTTTAAAACTCATGTCTCAGTATTTTTTATTCTACTGAGCGAGACTAAGATTGGGCCTGCTTTCCTCTGTCTTGAGGAAGGGAATGAGTGAGTAGAAACAGATCCATTTTTGATCCAGCAATGGGCAGGAAAAACTAACACACATTTCAGTCTCATTTCTGCCATTAAGAATATGGTCTCACCACCCTCATGCCTGCTGGTTGGAGGACTCAGGGTACATGGGGCACAGAGCAGGGTATTGGCAAGTACCCAAGTTGAACCTTGACACGGATCTGGCAGGCTCACTTAGTGTCCCGCAGTTCAGATGTCATCTCAATGTGTCCATGTAGTGCAACCAAGGCTCTTCCCCCAAGATCCCTCCTGCCCTTACTATGCCTTTTCCACTCTAAAGAACTGTGACTCACAGGAGTACACAGGTGAGGAATGAGTCACCTTATAAACCTTCTCTTGCAAAGGTTAGGCTTCCTGTTAATCCACAGCTAGTCAAAACTGCTTTTGTGCAGTGTATCTCACATTATGAACTGGGGGAAAAACCTGCAGTTGTGATACATTGCTTTTATATCTCTTATATTGAAAAACATAGGCAAATAAAAACAAAGTCCCCCCAAATAGTACCTATAATTGCTTTACGTTTGAAGATTGCATAAACTATGCCTGCCTGCTGTGAAGTTATGTGTTAAAGCTCACAGCAAACTCAGCTGACCATTGAAAAGGACTAGGTCAAATGCAGATGCTTTTTCAATGGTGATAATTTGGATGGGCAGCCAATTAAGGCAAATCTGCATAGGTGTCAGGAGGAGAGAAGAGGCAAATACACTGTTAGAGACAGTGGTAGCTGCAGGTCCTTTCTCCCCAGCAGTTGCCAACAAAGATAAGGAGAGTTAGAATGAAAAAGTGATAGATTAGATAAGGTGCTACAGCATCTTTATTTTTGTAGATAACATTGTCTTGTAACCAAAGAGAAGATCTTCATTCAGAATTCAAATGGTCTGTAGTAGCTTCAGTAGCAGCTACCATATAAAAAGCCTCATCTTCATTTATGTTTTGATCATTTAGAAGAAAACTTTTTATAAATGAGGACTTTCTCCAAAGCATCCTGTGAAAAGAATAATTTCTCTGATGTTATCTTGCAATTATACCATACAGAGGCCTGTCCTTTTCTGTTGAGCTGCTAAGGAGATAGCATTGTTTAGAAGTAATAATCTTTTAAACTAGATGATTATTCAATAAAAAAGATTTTTATTATTGTAAGGCTATAGGGAAGTAAATGGCCTTTTAAAATTAATCTCAAAATGTGGCAGTTAATTAGTGATAGAGTGGTCAAGTGTCACTAATCAGCCTTAGATAATCACATTCAAGACCTTTCGATCTTTTTCTATGGCAAAATAAATTCCTGCTACCACAAGCCCATGTGCATTCCATACTGTGTGTTTTTACCCTTTTACCTCAATATTTGCTTTTACAAAGCTATTTAATTTGGTCTTGGCAAATCTGGTCTTTATACACCACAGGATACTATTGACATGTGAAACATCCCTTTTCACACGTATGATCTCCTAATTGAACACAGAATTAATTATGTCTCCCTTTATAGCTTTGATTAATTCCAACAAGTTAATCTTTATCTCCCTTCCATGTACAATACAGGGAATTGTCTGAGGTGCTTGTTTATCCCACTAAAACTGCTCTCTCTGGACAGTATCTCTAAGTGATGGCTCTCCCTAAGTTTGACGAAAGAGGGACTGGCTGTCTCCACAGAAACTTTCTTGGTTCTTGCAATAGCTCTGCAAGTCCTCCAAATACAGGAGCTTGGGCCAAACAGAGAATAGACTGAAGGAAGATGCCTACCATTTCATTACTTGGCTTCACAGTTACCTCCTCATGTGCCAGTGGAGTGAGCCTAAGGCTCCCTGACACACAAGAAGAAAGCAGGTCTTAGGAAACATAAATGGCAGATTCCTCCAGTCCAAACACGAAATGCTTGAATACTGGTGGAATAACCTGTATCTCACCTGTGACAGGTCTCCTGCATGTGAGTTAAGAAAGACTTGGCACTTGGCCTTTTTGTGTTTCCACTTAACATTCACAAACCTCATCTGATAGGATGCTCACAATTACACAGCCAATTCAGAATCACAGAACCATTTAGGCTGGAGAAGACCCTTAAGATCATCAAGTACAAATGTAAATGTAACATTGCCAAGTCCACCAGTGAAAATTAATTCCATTTAAATTAGTTACTATTATTTTTCTGCTTCTGTTGCAAAACCACTTAGAGGTACCAACTGCAGTTGATACCTGATCATATAGGAACTACAAGCATGATCAAATAAACTTCATCTGTGTAGAGAAATGATGCTGCTTTAAGTCAAGGTCTGTCTGCAGTGAGTAAATCGGTGTGCAGTAGCTACAGAGTGAATTTTCAGCCCATAAAGTAGGCTTCAGTAAGCTTTTGCATGGTCACTGTGAAAGCAGAGTAAGTTGCTGTAATATTGATTGCATACTAACAACACCGGTAAAGAATATAGTACAAAGTAGCTAGTGAACTATATATTCACATCCTAAGTATCCACTTATTTCTTCAAGGCATCAATGTATAACCTAAATTAGAAACCGTCTGAGCTGGTGCAATCCGTGTTTCCTTTTGTACTGTTGAAAAAAAAAAATAACAGAAGCACTAGTAGGTTAAGATAGGAACAGGAGACGAGGGATCTGTATTCCAGTAATACACAGGAAGATCAGCACTGAGTTCTCCTTCAACCCAGCTTTTCCATCTGCTCTCTTCTGCACCAAAGCTCAGTGTCCTGCCCCATGACTCAGGTGTCCAGCCCTGCTCCCTGGTTTGGTCAGTTACTTTACGACTTACTCAGGGCTTATTGTAGTGATCTAGTAGTATCTAGTGATAGCCCCAGCACAGATCAGCAGAGCAGCCTGTTTCCTGCACGCCTTCTGACTTCTCCCTGAACTGCTCCATGATTATCACAGTTAGACAAGTAAAAGAATCTCCAGTTTAGCGAATTTAATTCTCTTTGATTAAAGGCTTGTCAAAACCTTTTTCCTCCTGATGAGTTAGATCCAAGGAGAGTCTGAATGGACACTTGTCCTGGCTTAAGATACAGATAGAGTGTCCAGCCAGGATGGTCCTGCAAAACATGCTATGTTAGAACATGCTGCATGAAGTTTTCAGAATACTATTTTTTATCAGATTCTAACTCATGATATACAATTTTCCTCATCTCCACAGTCCACAGCCATGAGATCTCACTGGTTCCTGCCTCCATGGGAGGAGGGTGAGGTGGGTGGCCCATGCTAACTCATAGAACCCCAGGGGGGTGTTACACATCACTTGGCATCCAACCTGGAGTGTGTGCCTCTTCTGATGCCAGTGCCAGGCCATGAGTCCTGATGTGGTAAGTGTGTCCCTTATGATATCTACTCTGCTTCCCAGGCTTAAATACAGGGAATAAAAGGAGAATAAGAGCCCTGCAAATTTTCCAAAGCAGAATCTTTCTGTCACCCTGTGTTAGAAATAATAAATAAATAATCTCAATCTCATGGCTGGGGCCCAACTAGTGACATCATGAATATCAATGCAGGGTTACTCATCCTCCCCATCCCTGGTCACTAAAGATGTGTTTTTTCACATGTGTAAAATAATTTCCAAAACAAAGGATTTAAATACACGTTGCTAATCTTATTTGGATTCTGTCCAGAAAAATTAACAAAAGCATTTTAAATAACAATATAGCAAAAACATACTACTATGTTTTAGAAATATCTATTCAAAACTCTAAGAAATAACTGCTAGAAATATTCAGACACAAACCAGCAGTTCTGTCATTTGGGCACATATTTTATGGGTTTTGTTGAGACTTAACTCTTTACTCATATTTTTCTTGTTTAGTTTCTCTTGTGAGCCTGGCTCTTATTTCTCCATTCCCATTTGTATGTCCTCTTCTGGGGTCATGCCTTCACCTTTTCACCATCTGCCTTGCTTGGGTGTTTACTCAGAGGATAAGCACTTCTTGCTATGTGAGCTCCACACTGGTGGCTCCCGCTACTCCCCTTCATCTTCCTACCCCTCAGCTTTGCCCCTAGGAGTTTTGGAAAGCTGAATTAATAAGTGTGGATAGCACCATTTTGAAAGGTGTGAGGCAGTTTACATAAGATGTGCTTTTACAAGATCAAAGGCTCTACAGGGGTAAAGACACCTCTTGGCCTGGAAGCACAGCTCCTTTAAGGAGACTTTCTATGCCTAACCTTTTATAACGCTCTGTTTTGTAAATGACAACAAAACCAAATTCTATTGTGTGAAACTAACACCCTCATCATCACTACAGCTTTGAATTATGTGCTGAAAGCTTCAATTGCAGCCACATGAATGATGGGACAGGACTGGCTACAAAGTCAGTTGGCGACATTATAAGGGCTATTTTAGTTGCTGGCAGCGGTTAAGTCATGTTAGCAGAGAGGCTGTTGAAGCTGCCTGGCTTTGCCACTCTGCAGAGCACACTTGGTAAGGCAAGAGCTCTGTCCCATACCTGAGCTCCCACTGCTGGTCCAGTTCAGGGCTCCATCACTGTGGTGTGTTACCTGGGGAGCTTCTGCAGCCCTGCCATTCATCATGTCCATTGCCATGCATTTTCCTAGGAACCTACTGCAGTGCCAGGTATAAAAAAAATGTTATGAGAAAAAAAAGTCTTCAAATAATGCAATTGCTCACACCCACACCCAAAAAAGGGAAATATTTATAAACAATTCTGCCTTTATTTATATAGTTTCCATGGCTCTCCTCTGTCAGACTCCATCTGTCTTTTCCCTAAGACTTTACTCCTTACACTGCACTTACTCTCTGCCTGTAACATTTCAGAAATAAGGGAGGGATTTAGTTCATAATTTTGAGCAAACTGCAGCCAAGAAGAAATGTCACTCATTGATGATGACACATTTAGCTAGCTTATTACAACATCCAATATCTGAGAGGGGTGAAACGCAGAAAAATTCAACAGTGACAGCACAGACCCCTTGTCTAGGCCATAACATCTTGAAGAGCTGCTATGTCAGGCAATGTTTCCTGCTGGAACTTGGTTGTGAGTGAAGAGGCTACTGTGTAAAAAGGGGGTCAGAAAAGGTCAGCTTGTTTCCCTGTCCAGCAGAAAGATGATGATGTGTCCCACAAGAATCAGGCCAGTTCTGTGTGCAGAAGGCTTTTGTCTCCTGCCCTTATTCTTACATGTGACATGCATTTTAGGTACAGGGTAGCATTTTAGGTACAGGGTAGCACTTCTCCAAACACGATTTATACTGATTTGTGCTGCTGTTACATAGGAAATGATGACTGCGGTGCAGAGTGTTTCCTGCAGATTAATGGGTGGATGAGAGCAAATGGTAGTCTACAAGTAAGGTGAAGGATATTAACTCCAAACAGTCAACAAATCTAGGAAATACCCTGACCTCTGTTGGTTATTGCCATAAAAATTGAGAAAAAAGTCCCATGCATTTTTTCTGTATGACATAGTCACCACTGGTATGCGTAGAATATATATTAGTAAATCCTTTGGCTCTCTTTCAGTGCTGTTGTCATCATAATTTTGAGGGAAGGACGTGCTAATGGGCTGGGACGAGTGGAGGAAGGAAGCCATTATTGCTTTGAAAACCACAGTCAGAAATTAAGACTCAACTTTTCATTTTCTAAAATCTCTTTACTTCCCTGTAACACCAGTTTTTTTAATTTTTATTGTTGTTTAGAATTTGAGGCTCCAGTCCTCAAAGTCATTTACTTCATGCCTTCCCTTAGGTAACTCCTATTATTTGTAGCTCAGAGGATTCACCAGAATACAATTGTATGGTGTTTGTGTGGCATATGTCTGTGTGCAGAGGAGGAAATGAGAACAGAAATGCGTCATAAGCATTTGAAAAGGATATTACAGCACAGATAACCAGTTAGCAGCTCTGAATGTAGATGGTAATGGACGAAGTGGGCACCTTCTCTTTGCTTGAAGAGAAGGTTGTAAAGGTGAGAAGCCTGAAAGGAAGGTAGCTACATCTACTTAATTCTTACCACTTTACTGAGATCTTTACTGCCCAACCTTTTCTTCCCTGTGTATTTCATCACAGTGTGTGCTCCTCCTGTCAAACCACTTTATGGACATTTTATTGCTTTTAAGAACATCTCAGAAAGGATTCATCTTATGTAAGGACTAACAAGATTACACCCTGTGTCCTTGTCCCTCACAAGACATCACTACACAAACTACTCCAAGGAATTCTTTCAGAAGAGATACCGTCCTGTTGCCTGAAAGTCTAAGGGCAAGCAGATGGAAAAAATTAAAACTATGATGACACTACGTGATAGAAATTAATTAAATAAGGCAGAAGAGTATTTTAACAAATGCTACCCTGCCACACAACTCAGCAGTATTTTAAAGATAATGCTCTTTTATTTCCATCAGAGTCAGCAGTAGACAAAATAATCTTTGGATAAGATCCTCTGCCTCCTGGCAGGCTGTTGAGGAGATGGAGGCGAGACCAATGCCTTAAGTGACTTGGAGGATGACGAAGGCACTGTGTAGTCCAGCCACAATTTAGGTATTGATGATGCCCATTGGAAAATAAATTCTTTTTAAAAGCTTTGGTAGCAACATTTTGGATTAAAGGTGAACACTACACTTGTATTATAAGAGCAAGCTTAGTTACAGGGCCAGGACAGTTGTGAGATTTAACAGATCTGGTCCAGTCATTTGTAAGTGTAACTCAATTGCCACACATGCCACCCTTTCTGTCCTTTTGTTAATCTCTGCTTGCTCAACACTCTCCACAAATTCTAAGATTACTGATAGTGAAGCTTGCTTCTTCATATGGTGTTGCATGGATTTACTCCATGCATTCTCAGGGACTTGTAAACCACAGGCTGAAAATTGTTAATCTCTTCTCTGTAGAGACCTTTCATAAACTGAGAGCACCTCCACTACACAATCCCTCATGGTTTTATTAAACAATTGCTGTCCTCTGTGGTCAAGCTGTATCTGCATACAACATGAACATAAGCTACACCATTGCCTTGCAACTATCCATGTAATTCTCATCTCTCCATTGCAGAAGACCAATGTTTTTGCCAGGTCTTCTACACACTGACCAGCAATTCAAGTAAATCACCAGTCAGCAGAAGCTGTAGCCTTTACTCTTCAAACATACATTCTTCGTAAACTTTTCTGGCATTATAACTGCACTCCTGAGGAAGGCTGGGAAAGTGCTAGGAGATAACAGATATCCTACCTACTGCCTGTTTTCACCTTGAACCAGTTGCTTAACCTGTGTTGTTTATCAAGGCCACTGATCTTACCACACCTGGGAAGCTTTTGGGAGCCAACCTTATCTGCCTCCAGTGGTTCCACAGTGGTACTTTGTGAACCACAAAGTGCTTTACTAAGGCAAACTAACAGCTCATATCTGTCAAGTCTCGTCAGTTCCAGACATTGAGAAGTGTCTGTTCCTCAGACATGCTCCTCTGTGCTATGAATCTTTTGAGAAGGACCTAATTTCACTTATCAGCTATCTCTGGTAACCTGTGTGGCTTAGCAGCTTGCCTTTCTTAGGCATTAACAGTGGAATTAAGTTTCCTCATTCTTTATTTAAGGATCTTCTATTTTTTTTCTTTCTGCATGTTACATAGCATATGTGACTTCTTGAACAGACCAGCTCGTCCTCCTCTGGATCATCTTACTCAGAGTCATTCCCTCTTTAGACATTTTTTCACTGATTTTTGGATGACAATCTTAACTTCCTCTGCTACAATGCAAGCCTCATCATCATCTTCCTTGTAGAATTCTCTATTTTGAGTATAATCTCATCTTTAGACTGGCTTTTCCTGAGATCATCAGGTGTTCAGCATTGGTGATCTAGAGTCTGACATGCAGTACTTCCTTCTTAGTCCTTATTACTTTAAATACCTCCGAGCCTGAAAAATCTGAAGATAATTCTGCATTTTTGAAGTTCCTGGAAAAAAATGGTTTATTTACACCTTAGCTTTTTCCTTGCATTTTCTGCAAAGTTTTGGGGGTTTTCCCACTCACAGTGTGCATACCCCTTCACAGTGTCCCCTGCCTCTGCCTTTCCATGGGCCAGGATAAGCTCTAATATCAAGGGTACCTTGGCCACTTTCATAGCATATTCAAGGCAGAACTTTTCAGGACGTGTAGATATTCCTCTGCACTTTGTTCTGGGCTTGTGCCAAAAGCTTGTGGCTCACCATCTTCTCACAGTCCCATTTTGTCATAATTATTTCTGGTGTCTTCTACTAATACCTTAATTTACCTTCACTGCTCATGCTGCTGTGAAGCAACAGGAGATTTGCTGGAACATTTGTTACTGAGACAAACAAGGTGCAGGTGAGTTTTAGGGAAGAATCATTCACGACATTGTCAATATCACCTGGAATATTTCAGGTCAATTTTTTTATTTAGCTTGAGCATAATAATGCACATGTAGATGATGTAGTAGAAGATTTTGAAGAGAAAGGTCATTCACTTATTGGTGTTTGGTTTTGGCTCCATGTCTGCATTTTCTTGTGCAAGCTCTCAGCATCTGTATAGTCCAAATTACACTCAGTACACAAATATTACTCTCAAACTGCTCTCTAGACTCCTGCCTTTGCAGAACCATTTGATCTCCTGAAATATAGAGATAGTATGAATGGGTTGCATATAGGTGAAGTACACAACAGACATGAAACAGGTAACCTCTCAGATCCTCTAGCACCTTTGCAAGTGCTTTAAAAACAGAATCTGTATCTGACAGAGTCATGGGGCTTAACAACTCCAAGCTTCACTAACTCACAGCAAAAAAATGTTCTTCACCCAGGAGATGATTTAGCACTGGAACAGGTTTCCCAGGGAAGTGGTCACAGCACCAATCCTGACACAGTTCAAGAAGTGCTTGAATTATACTCTCGGGCACATTGTGTGACTACTGAGGATGGTCCTGTGCAAGGCCAGGACTTGATGGTCCTTGTGGATCCTTTCCAACCCAGCATATTCTGTGTTTCTGCAATTCTGTGAAATTATAAAAGCCTCACAGAACTAACACTTCAGAGAGACATTATAAATAAATAAAGATTTTTGTTCTGCATAATATTGCTTTATATAAACTCTGTGGAAGCATCTAGTTCAGAATAGACACGAGTTTTATGAAATATACAAAAAAGAATCTGATCTTAACTTACATACTCTATGATATAAACCCATTTTGTGAACTAGAGGAGCACTGGGCAGAAAGACAAGCGCAGAATCGTGGCAAACCAAATGCATTATTTATTATTTAGTAGGGCTTCTGTAATACAATTCTGTGCATTGACTTATTTATGAAGTGCAACAAGAAAGAAATGGAATTCTTGTGTGAAGAAAATAAAGTTTCGTATTCAGTTACTATTCCAGCAAAAATTGAAACTAACGAACATGAGCTGAAAAGACAGCATAATGTTCTTAGCCGCTGCTTAGGAAATACTGACTGAAGTACATCAAAGCAAACGAGGGAAGGTGCGATGGCAAAAGGTAACATGCAGCTTCTGGTTTCTCAGGCCATGATGATTGTGCACTATAGGCAGAAAGAATGAGAGCTCCCCTTTGCCTGAAACTCGTCCTCCTCCTAAGCATTCATGGCAAACCATTCACACCACTGCCAGCCTTGGCACTTGCTGAGATTTGGGCTGGCACCACCAACATTAAGCTACGATAATCCTTTAAAATTAATTTTGCCTTGAGACAGCAGGAAGGTGACTCAGAATGCAAGATCCTGTTCTCCATTCTTGTCTGACCATGAAACCCTGCTGGCACTGTGCCAAATGTAATGGTAGTTTCTCTGACATGAAGCCTTTTGAATACTCACAGGAGGCAGTGGAGGCAAGATGAATAGTGGCATTCAAAAATACCCCCTCTTTTCTTTACATCAGAGTCAGAGTGTTGGTATGGTGTCTGTGACTTTCTGTCTTCCCACTGTCTAGCATTGTATTCCCAATTCTGCAACTGAAGTACCTAAGATTGCCTATCACATTTCACTGAAATACAGTGTGATGTCCAAGGGCTGTACATTTCTCTCTTTTTCATCTCAGAAATGGAAATCAGTCCCTATTACTAAGGTTACCATCATAAGTCTCTGGATTTTGCAGTTCTTCATATGAACTACAGGGATCATCTTGGGCCTTCACATGTCACTTCATATCCAGTTAATGATGACTTAGATTAGTGTAAGTGTACAGCAGAATATTTTACTTTGCTTAACCTTATGCAGGGTGAAGTTTAAAAGTTATGATGCAAAGAAATTCAAAGTGTCACTGATGAGCATAGAGCTAAATAATTTATTTTCTCTATTATTAATTTCACATACTAAATCCTAATAATTCTTACCTTTTTTTTTTTTTTTTTTTGCATTTGGTACTTTTCAAGTTAATGGCTTGTTTTCCTTTTCTAAATCTCACTTTTTCTAGAAGCAACAGAAGAAGTGTTGCTTGGATAAAATGGAATGTAAAACCTAATCAGAGACATGTTAAAGAAATTAAAAGTTTTTGGGTGAGTGGACAGAAGAGTGTCACAGGTGATTTATCAGTTTTAAAAAGCAGTGGTACAAGGCATCAATGACTTCCAAATGTTCAGATACAGAGGAAGTGTGTCTCGGACTGCAAGGAACGTGCTGAGTCTCTCAGCTCTTCAGCGGCCTGAAAAGAACAGCCCCTCTATGACTTGCTCTGCATTGGCTTAGTTCCCACATTACCAGCAAAACAACTGCCTAGCAACCCAGCTTTTCCCACATTTCCTGTGTGCCCAGAAAAAAAAAAGGATAGCACCTAATATTGTCTCTGGTTAATCCGCTTATTTGAGTGCTGCATTCAGCTCTCTGTACACATGGGAGCTGTAACTAGCAAGTCAATCACTGTCGTGACAGGCAGTGCAGGCAAAGTCAAACCAGTCCTATGATCTGTGCTGCAAGCTGTGCAGCGACGCTGTGCACCCTGAGCAGGTTATCTGTTCATCAGACAGACAGCAAACTTGCTGCTTCCCTTCACCGTATTTCCCGTAACAAAGGCAGGAAGCCATGGCTGTTAGCAAAGAGGTACAGATATCCTTCCTATTGAGAAACCTGTTTTTGTGAACTGCAAAGGGAGCTCTCTAGCACACACTTCACAACTGTCAGGAGAGTCCATCTGAAGGCATAAATAATTCAGTCTTTCAAAAAAATAGTGGTGGCTTGAACAACTGAAATTGCTTTTTCAGTTAGTGCCTTTAAGAACATTTACAATCATACAGCAGATTTACTAGTAATTACATTTTCTTATCTGACATCCCAGCTGTAGCAGCATCTTGCAACTCAGTATTTAAGCTACTTTCCTAACAGTTTTAGCACCGGTAAAAGAAAGAGCTGCCTTGAATCTTCTACAGCTGTTTCTGAGCAACATGTTTGAGGGACTGCAAAATACACAACTTTGCCTGTATATTCTCTGCAAGCACAAGCCTTGTCATCCCTCCAAAAGACAACACTGTTTGACAAGCACTGTAAATAAGCTCTAGCTGGCACAATCAAGAAAGCAGTTTTAACCAAATACTCAGAAATTTGGGCAGCAACTTACTCGCCGTCTTCATAACTTCCTCAGGAACATTGTCTTTTCAAATGAGTGCAACAGGAAACTGTGGTGATTACGGGTAAGCTGCACGACTGCAGCTCAACCACCCACTGCAAAGTGCACAGGCAGTCAGCACTGGGTTGGTAAGCAACACAGACAGCCACCTCCCCTTCTTCTTGTACTTTGCATGTAAATCTTAAACTGATGTGGAGAGAAGTGACTTTAACAAAGATCTAAATGAAATATGTCTGTGAAAAGACTTTATTATTCATGATAGTTCTGTGATCAGAATAGCAATATAAGCAAGCAATAGCATTTACCTCTGTGAAGTTCTCTGAGACATGAAGATGAAAAGCATCCTAGGCCTGCTAACGTTTAATACTGACTTTATCTGGACAGGTGTTCACTTCTCTTTATTAAAGGCAATACTGACCTTTAGTTCCTCTTTGGCACAGAGGGATGAACTTGGACCCTCTTTGCCCCCTGTCTTTTGCTGCAGTGTGGTAGAGAAGAGGTGTGCATGCTCATGGGTTAAGTAGGTCCAAAGACAATTCCATATGCCCTTGCATTCTCTTCTGAGGCAGAACTTTCTCCATAGTGAATCAGGACCCCGCTCCTCTCTCCTTACAACTGGGCTTTAGCCCAGTAGGGCGGACAGCTCACTGAAATCATGCTGGTGTCCTGTAACCTCTAAGACAGGAACTACAATCTCTTTTTTTGTTTCTGAATTAGCATCTGACAGATGCAGAAAGCTGCCACTCACATCCAGCTCACAGAAATATGTATGTAAGACTGGGAACTCAGGGAAAAGCTCTGATAACATCAGATCCTGCAGACAGTTTGGCATGTCTTTAATAACTGGATTGACATAAACCAGGGTTTATGCTTTCAAGTCCACATTTTTGTCAAAGTCAGTTTAGCACCCACTGGACAGTTAGACAAGGTAGAGATTAGCAGAAGAGCAACAAAATATTCATGCTAGTGGATGAATAACCAAGTTGCAACTGCAAGAACACCTGAAAAATCTTATGAAGTACGTGGGGTTGGAAAAGACAGCAGAATTACAGAAAAGAGCAGTTGTGCAGGATTGCTGAAGGGCAGATCTAGCCTACAGAACCTGTGTTTCTGGGCATGAGTCAAGAAACTTGCAGAATGCCTCCAGGAACTTGTAGGTCTGTAAGCTGAGTGAGCTCCATGACATGGACTCCAGGAGGTCCTGCTTACACAGCTACATGGCAGACTAAAAATCGCTGGAGATGCACATGTGAAAGGGAACATCTGTGCCAGTGACTAAAGCAAGTTATATATAACACAAGCAAAAGGGCATAGAAGCTCCCTGAAAGAAAAATTTTACCTAGCTTCTTTGCATTTCTTTGCATTTTTCCTATTAAACATTAGACAGTCTTTCTTCAGTGTATCTGCAGATAAGCCTGAGCAGCAGTGTCTGGGAAAACATAGTTTAAACTTCCATAGAATCCCTGCCTGCACCAAGCGCACTGGCATGAGAGTTATCTGATACCTTAGGTAATTTCACCACTTTTTGAAGAACCTGCAAATGCAGACAAAAAATATCATCTTCCCCTCCCCCGCTCCCCACTACCTCCACAACGATCTTATCAGCAGATAAGTGCAGCAGATGATTTGATAGGAAGGGTGGATATTACTGGCTGACCAAAGTGAAAAGGCTGGTCCCTGACAAGTCAGACATCTCTGCAATTGATCCAGAAACAGAGGTCGTTTTGTCCTTGAGTTTCATTCTCCATTTCCTGAGTTCTTCTTATTGCCTTAAACCTCTGTTTCCTTTTCAAGTGATTTTTCACTTTCTAGCTTCTTCACTTCTCTCTTATTCCTAGAATAACAGAATCACAGAATGGTTTTGGTTGGAACGCACCTTCAAAAGTCATGTAGTCCAAATCTCCTGAAGTGAGCAGGGACATCTTCCACTAGACCAGGTTGCTCGGAGCTCTGTCCAACCTGACCTTGAATATTTCAAAGTGTGGTGCATCCACCATCTCTCTGAGCAGCCTGTGCCAGGGAGTCACCATAAAATTTTTTTTCCTTATATCT
>VYZS01080008.1:0-18180 GCA_013400695.1 Neodrepanis coruscans | reverse complement strand
TGACCACTTTCCTGGGCAGCCTTCTCCAATGCTCAACCACACTCTGGATGGAAATCCTTTTCCTGATAACCAGCCTAAACCCCCCCTGACTCAGTATGTTGATAGAAAAGAAACACCAGGCTCTTTGCTTATGGGGGAGGCCATGAGCAGTTCTGCTTGCTAGAGTGGAATAAGGAAGGTGCCAACAGAGCCCCTGAGACACGCCAGGTTATTCCTTCCTTACAGAGCATCAAAGAAAAGGGAAGACAATGATAACTTCATTTATGAACAGATACCCCTAAAGGAGCAGGCAGAGAAGGGGGATGTTTGCCCCATTCATGTAGAGAGTTGGACAGTACAGCATTAACTCTTCTATGAAGTAAAACCTACTTCAAGAGCCCAACAGTGAACAGCTTCACCCTCCCAGTGCTGAACACTCCCATCCTGGTAGCTGTGGCCCTGGGGGAAGGGATGTGGGTACCAGCAGGGCGGAGATCTCCATCTCTACTGACAAAAGCATTAAAGAGTGTTCTGATTCAAACCAAAATTCTGTGAATTGCTGACTTTAATCATAGGTTAAATAATCTTCATTCTGCATTTGTGCTTTATTTTGGTAGGTTTACTGTCATTGGCTGAGAGCTCTGCGAATTTGCTGATAAATATAGACTTTACATTAAAATTGGCACTCGTTTTAACTTGGTAGATATGTTAATCTGCTCACATTTATACAAGCACTGTACAGTTAGAACGTGCATTAATTCAAACACTTAATTTACATTTTATTTTGTTAGGAAATAGTGAATGAAGCGTTTTTTTTACTTGACATTTAGCAAGCGGAATATTTTATTGATTGCAAAAACGTCCTTTAAAAATGGTTTCTTGAATTATTAATACAACCTAAAATGGAGTGGCTACATAAAAGCATGCTTGAACAAATCGCTCTAGTCATTTTAGGAAGATTTGCTTGGTGCAAGAATGACCTGATCCAACCACAAATTTATCCCTAGTGTGAGCAGGGGCTTGGATTATGGAGCTCCAGAGAGGCCTCTTCCCATCTCAGTCTTTCTGTGGTAATTAAATGGGTTCTTCCAATGATTGCATCGTTCAGGCTTTTGGAATAAGGAAATCTCAGGAAATCTCACACTTTTTTTTCCTTGTTGTTGTCAATATGGAATAAATAATTTCTTTCCTACTCCCAGATGAGTTTTCAGCTTTGAATGGGTTATTTCTTCAATGGCAGCAACCCATCCCACTGAAATTAAATTGTAAACCTGCAAAACCAGACTGAAGTGGACAACTTGTTGAACATTTCTTTCACACCAAGCTCGAGGAGCTTAGCATTTGTCACAGTTTTGCCTTTCCTTAAGCCTTGGGCAAAAATGTGTTTTTTAAAACCTGACACGTAACTTTCTTTTATGTATTCAGAAAAATAAACATAAATTAGCATAAATTAATCAAGACGTTTGACTATTTTTATGAGTGAAATGCATTTTATTGGATAAAACCAGCTTTGTTTCTTCTGATACTGCAACTACTAGGCAACAGAGCTGAAGAAACTTCCTTCAGGTATCTTTGGAAAGAAAGGTAGAGTGTTTGTTTCCTTCTATTTGTCTTTAACTCTTTCAGTGCTGCAGTCTCCCTTGCTTGCTGTAGAGCAGGAGATGTTGCCACTCAGCTTCTCTCCTGGTTCACGTGGCAGAGAGAAAGCAGAGCCAGGGTTATTTATAAAAAGGACAACAGCTCAGAAACTGTGAAACCAGCTGTGTCTGGGAGGACATGGGCTTTTTTTTCCAGTTATTTCAGCATTAGCAAGTTGTCTCCTGGGAATGTCTTTTCCACTGCCAACTGGAGATCTCTGGACTGATTCAGTGGGCATTTGAGTCGAGCCTTAAGATCTTCAGTAACATCACCTTTCACCTTGAGCCACAAAACTGCTGCTTCTTATCCTAACTTGGTCTGCTACAGAGAATTTTGGTACTCAGTGGTATCTGACCTGACTTAGGACCAGCAGCAGCCCTGCTTTGAAGGGAAACCTGAACCAACAACTTCTGGGGGTACTTTCCAATCACTTTTTCCAGTTCTAAGTAACTGTCTCATTAGAATCAATCCCCAACAGTCTGAGTCTCACAGAGACACACCCTACAGCTGAGCCTCAGCCAGTCTGCCTAAGCACAGGAGCCTTTTACAGCCTGTTAAACAGACAGTCAGGGACTGCCCACTGCATGCTGTGGTTTGGCAAGTAACACCTCAAAAGTGCTCAATGAAAGGCTGGATATTGCTGAGCTGTAGAGTGAGTTTAATCCCTTTATTCAAAAGCAGGTGAGGAAGGAGGTGATGGTTGTGGCTGGGATGGTTTCTGTGCACACCATGCAGTGGAGATGGCAGTGGCAGAGCCCAAGGGGTGGGAGCTTGGGGAGCACATCTGCTCTCTGGAGAGGGGAATACATCCTCATCAACACACTTGCTCAGCTACCTCGGAATGATGTCCACTGTCAGGGCAATCACAGCTGGACAAGAAAAACTCGTGTTTATCTTGTGTCATTTGTGTGCACAGTCAATTATTATTAATAAAAGGGCTTGAAAGAAGGTGGAAAAGTCTTCCCTCTCATCACGCTGTATGGATGCAGCTTTCTGGAACTCAGCCTTGACTTTACTCATCAAGTAGGATATTTCCAATCATTCTAAAAGGGCAATTTCTCCAGCACCATTTTAGAAAGTGTTTATGTTGCACTGACAGCTGTTCCAGGAAATCTGCAAGCTAGCCAGTTCTGTAAAGGAGCTCATGATTAGTTTAACTTACTGTAACCCTGCTTTAAGCACTTCAGTTCTAGAAGAACACTTCTCAGATCCCATTATCACTACAGTGAATGCAGGTAACTACCAACAAAGATTTAAAAAAAAAAAGAAAGAAGAAGTAATTTTTGAGTGACCTTTTTTTGCTACTTCCACTCACTTGTTTTATAGAGAAGCAATTTCCTTCTGCATCAGTATTTCACATCTGGACAGCTGTGGCAGCTTTCTTGACATTATTAAGGACTAGCACATAACTGGCTCTTTTCTAGCCTTGTAGGTTTTCCCAAGCAGTCCAGAGCCAGACAGAGAGCAGACCACAGACTCCTTTGGGTGGCTTTCACAGGACAACAAACACCATTTATTGAAGACTGCTGATCAAAAGAGTCTTGGCCCCAATAGATGCTATTTAAAACCCCCCTTTACTGTTTGCCTAGGAAGTACATCATGCCCACACTGACACCAGCACCAACACAGAATAAATATTTACAGAACACTTCCCCTCCTCTCATTACAAACAATTCTGCTATCCGCAGTTGGTAATGGACATGTGCCATGTTCAATTATATCAAAAACAAAAGGCATTCTAAAAAAAGCTGCTCATGTTTCCAGCCTTGTCACTTACAGGCTTTGTTCCCACTGGCTTCATTTTTGTGCTTTGTAATTTCTAGCTTCTACTGATTCTTTTCCTCCTCTAGTGATTAAATATTGCACAGCTTTTGCCCTTATTCCCTCTCTTCCAAGGTTAGACTTTAATGTCCTTTCATTTGCTTTTATACTCGTAAGCCATTTAAAAATGCTCGGGTTTTATCCAAATTTTGGTCTAAGTTCTCTCTTCCTGTAAATCACAGCATTCCCTCAGCTGCAGCAAATGTCGCCTGAATGCTCCAGGCTGCTGCCTGAAGCCCCCTTTGCTGGGCAGAACCAGGACACAGTGGCAGAGTGGCATGGAAGTGGTGCTTCCTGCTGAGCACTCCACTGTTTTCTGGCACTGAATCAGCCAAGGTGCTTCTCACCTGTTTTGCATTAGGTCATGAGAATGTTCCAATTCTCAGAGTGCCAAGAAGCACAATGGTAATGCTGGGGCCAACCTTTAGTCTGAAAGCAGGAGAGTTCTGGTCTACCCCCTGCTCCCAGCAGCCTATGCTGACTGCAGAAGACACCAGACTTGTGTTTCCCAAACTAGGGATGCCAGGGACAGAGTTGCTTCTGAGCAGTGAGCAGCTCCTGAAAAATAGACAATCTTCTTTGCTGATTTGCTCTGCAACACACCTTCCCTCTCCCACACAACACCACATTGCACCTGTCCTTGATCAGCAGTGGCTTCATTACAGGGCTGGTGCTTCTCTATCCCAGAGCTCCAGAGCCACTACATTCCTGTGTTGTATCCCATCAAATCCAAACTGCTTGGAGGAGTGTTTGCATCCTTTGTCACCCTTGCACTATGCCCAAAGCATGTCTTCAAGTTCCACCCATCCTCCTTTAATGGAGGGCAACTGCAGGAGTAGATGATCAAACAATAATGTGAATAAACATCCACCTCCTTGTGAGGGCATGACTGACAGGGCAGATGTTTTTCACATCCACTAGAAAGCTTAGTAACCTTTTGCAAGTTCATTAGTTCATTTCCAAGCCTGATTTATGCAGAGTGTCACTCATTAATGCTGTTCAGGATTGCTACATGAGAAAGCTGTGCCACATTCATCACTTACAATAAAAGCAGAACTAAGAGGGAAAGAACTAGAGATCAATTGCCACAGTTTATTTTGGAGGTGACAACAAGGCAGAAAGAGTATTTGTTTCAATGAATTTTATTTAATTCTGTATTATACAAGTGGGATCTGAATCCCAAAACTTCCCACCATCGACATAATGGAGAAGCACCACTGCACAAAAGGAAGGCAGAATTTTGGAGCTGGAAGACAGGCTAGACCAAGCCATTTCTCCCCATGTGGTCAGAAATTCTTCCTCCTTCACACAATGTGTTTCCCAGACCAGCAGGTTTACCCCAGGAATGAGAGACAAAGCTAGCTCTAAACACTCCCTCTGCCTCCTCCTCTCCCCAACAAAAGAGGTTGCTCAATGCCAGTAGTGGAATGATTAAAGACAGGGAGTGCATCAGGTTTTCAGTCTCTCAACCAGCCCACTAGATTAAGAAGTAGCCTGGTTACTCCCTCTCTCCTGAAAAAGATCCAGGAAAATCAATGACCTAAAATGCTCAAGACTTACCTCCTTTCCTTCCCCCATCCCATAGACTTGCTCTCTAAGCAGAGAGTAGGCAATGAACTCTGAGGAGGCTGAAGGAAAGCCAAGGAAAATCAGGGGCTACCTGAATCCCAGGGAATCTGGTGGCTACCCTGATGCCCTCATTCATTCCCTTTGAGGTTCAGAGACCTGTTTGGAATAGTACACAGAGAAGTCCTCCCTTAGGGACTCGGAAGCAACCAGGGATACAGAACACACAGGAACCACCGTGAGAGTACACACCATTCCAGGGATGGCCCAAACCACAAACAGGGCAAGACTCCCCCTCAGCCAAGGCCCCAAGGGCTGGGGGAACTGGGACGAGGCCCTGGCAGGGGGAAGAGAGCTCCTGCAGCAGTACTGAGGTTTCATGGGAATTTACTTCTTCTTCCTCTCCTGGGAACAGCGAGGGCAGAACCTGTTAGGAAGGAAAGTACAAAGCCAACACTGAGGGCAGGACACAAACCTCAAACATATGGTCCCAGAAGACCTTTTCTGAGGTCTCCCACAAAGGCTTAATTCAGTATTTAATTTTTATGAGTTCTTCTAAGTGTACTCTCCCATCTGCCACCCATGACCTCCCCTTTCCAAAGGCCAGTGGGCCCTCCAGGTTGTTTGTTCACTCACCATTTGCCTCTTGGTTTTGTTGTCAGACCCACACAGGCAAAATGAAACCATTCAATGGAACACTGTGGGGATAGAGAGGGGTCAATTAAAGAGCAGTTTTCTTTTCAAATCATTGCTTTTGGGCTACTGGAGTTTCCCAACATCTGATCACAAACTCCTAAATCCATAGCAGCGATCAGGGAATGAAGTCTCACACCCAACCTACACACTGTTAGCAAGGAGGACTCCCCTTCTCCCTTGCTAAGTTTAGGGGTGAGAAAACATTTTAAGGAAAACCCTGAAGAAAGAGGCACTTAACAGGTCATGACAAGCCATCCCCTGCCCTTCCAAACTCCCTGAGGTAAGCCCTCTCCTTGTCACTGGTTGCTCTACCAGGTCCCACCCAAGCAGGAGAAGACTTTCCATCCAAGACTCTCCTCTCTCTTCTACCCCATCTCCAGCAGGTGCAGGCTCTTACATCTGGGTTGTCGCAGCCAATCATCTCCCCATAGGAGACCTGGTGGCAGAGGCAGTAAGTTGGCTCATTGGGGTCCACAGGCATATCCAGCACATCTGAAGGGTGCACATTTCCAAAAGTGACTGAAGGCATCCCATACTCGGTGCTACTGCAGGACAAGAATAAAGTAGGTCAGCAAAAGAACTGGCTCTGAGTCCCTTCATGTCACACAAGACAATGCCCTTGTTTGCCTGACAGACACTTATTTAAGCACATACACTCAACTCCAGTGAAGTGACCTGCTTTTCCCTTTAACCCACACTCCTCTGGAAGAATTAAAATATTTTATCTTCCTCCTGCTTCCCAAGCAAGGACAGCAGACACACCATTCTAGCCTGAGTGGAGATCAGTTATCCTTTCAAGCTACTCTTTCCTTGGTCTGATTTCAAGTCTCTTAAACCACTTACGTGCGGACAAGCTTCAGTTTCTTCTGGGCAGTTTTTGGTGCTTCCTCATCAGAGTTCTTCCCTTTAGAGCGAGCACGGGCAGCTTTTTTCTCTTTCTGGGCTCGGCCCTCTGATAAGAAGAGAAGAAAGTGTTGCATCTGTCATCCCATCAAAACAGACACCTGACAGTGACCACCTCTCCAGCACTAAAATACACTCCTGCTTTGGAATGTATATTGGCTTTGGGCCATGCACCCCATCTTAATTTTATCTAGTGGCTCACACAACAAGAGCCCAGGTCACCATCTTTTTACCTGTCCTTCAGATTCCAGCGCAACAGTCTGTGATCTGTACCACTCCAGTGCCTGCCTTCATCCCCACCACTTCCACAGTCACTTGGCTGCCTCCTGTATCAATCTGCAGCCCAGTGGTGGTACTCACTCTTCTTGCCCTTGCTGGAAGAACTGTCATAGTCACTGGACTCTATCTGCTTCTCCTTCAGGTCTGCTTCGAAGCGAGCCAGGTCTGTGTCCAGCCTCCGGATGTGCTTATCAACCTGCAAGGACAACAGGGACCAGGAGTCACCACAGGACACAGCCCAGGAGGGCAAAGAGGAGGGGCTTGCACTAAAGAGCTGATGAGCAAGAGTGGGAGAGCTTAAAAATGAGAGATCCCAAGACTGGGGGGGGGCTTTAGTTTGCGCTTTCACACGACAAGCACGAGACACTTCCCTTCATACCATCTCGTAGGTCTGCATAGCCAGCTGAACCTTGTCGTCCCCAAACTCCTTGCACTTCCCATAGGCCTCCTGGATTTGCTTGAGAAGCCCCAGTTTTTCCTCTGAAGACAAAGTCCGTGCATTGCTGATATACTCTGTGGCCAACTTATCGATCTCTGACTTGAGGTCTGAAACAAGTTTACCATTAAATACATAAATACACACACACACACAATACAGTGCCCTCCATTAAGAGAGACTGCTCTAGGCTTTCTCCCCTGCCCAGAGATACCCCTGATAAAGACAAAGCAAAGCAAAGCTGCTCAAGCTGCAAACTTCTTGTCTTGGCAACAAAACCATCTCTGATCCTCACCTTCTGTCCTCTGATCCAGATCTCGCATGAGCTGGAAGTTTCTCTGCAATTCAAATGGCAGGTTCTCAATACCTGCAGGGAACAGAGAATATCAGAAACCAGGTTCCTGTTCAGGATGCCAAGGCAGGAGCAAAGCTAACCAATAACAACACATACACCCCTCTAATGATGTCCCTGGTGCACATCAGCGAGCTCCCATTTGTTGCCAGCTCCAAAGGAGACAGGCTATAAAAATGCAATACAATTAATCTGGGAGCATAGTTCTAGAATACATATTAGTTGGCAGAAAGCTGCTGCCATGCAGGAAGGTCCACACTAGGAAAGAAGAAACCCAAAATTTGTAATGAGTGCCAGTCATTATAATACAATGTGTCCATCCAGCAACTCCACTTGGTAATGAAAACAATGGTGCAACATCTGGTAAATAATGCCACTGAGTTGTTCCTACGCAAGGATGCAAGAATTAAAGCTGATCAAACCCTAATTCACTGCAAAGTGCATCCATTTTACACATGGGGGGCAGCAGATGCTTTGGGCAGAGCCAAAGAGCAGATATGAGATGGGGGGATGTCAGTCTGTGACGTGTTCTTTGTGCTTTCTGCACTGTCACCCCAGTGTGGTCTGTCCAACACCTGGAAGGATGCCACACATCATGGATAATAAATGTTTGTAGGGCTCGGAGTGAGCAATGTGAAGTTGATAGTCAATTAATTTTCAATGCACTCTGCCACTCACCCCCCAAGGCATCACCAGATGCTCCACTGGAAAAGCTGATAAAAACAGTTCTCATTTTTCCATGCTTGCCTAATCAAAACGAGATGTAGTGTTACTGCACTAACCTGAAATGCAAGCTTGATTATTGTCACAGTTATACCTAATTAATAAAACCTCTCTTGCAGGTCAAAAAAAAAAAAAAAAAAAAGGGGGGGGAAAAAATTTTCAGAAANAAGGAGCTATTGACTACTGATTCTTTATTGCAGGTAAAAAAAAAAAAAAAAAAAAAGGTGGTGGGAAAAGCTCTTCAGAAACACCAGATAAGAATGTCTGCTTTCTGAACTCACTCTCCAACACACAGGGGGTGCAACTGAAGGCCTGTCTGGCCATCACCAAAGCTGCCCAATACATCAGCCTGGGCAGCAGTCTCTATTTTCACTGCACATATTCCTACAGCAACAAATGCTTTTTCAATTCCCTGAAAAGCCACCAGCTGGCTGGGAAGGTCTGTATGCCAGAGGAAGGTTCTAACAAGTACTACACACAGGCCGTGAAATTAATTCTTATAAGAAGCAAAACCAGCTCTGTGCCTCGCTGAGCACAGAAGATGTTCCTTTTACTGACTTTTTTTTTTTTTGCACAAAAAGAATATAGTAAGTTACAGACAGAACCCTTGTAAGTAACGAAGCTGCTGCTTCAACAGATTTCTGCTGCTGCCTCTAATTCAGTTACCTGAGAGATGGCAGGTGTCCCTGAGTACCCAGGTACACAATCCACATCACCCCTCTGCATTCAAGGACAGTTAACAGCGCAAATTCAAATTCTTAAAAAATTACCAAGCGGCAAAATTACATCTGTCTGCACATTCCTGCACTTGGTACTTCCATGTTTGTTCAGCATGAGAGACTTCACACAAGGTTTAAGCAGCCAGCTACCAGATTACATCCCCACAGCTCAAAAAAAGCATCTCAGGGGATGCCAGGGACACAAATGCTGGAAATTATTATTGCTTACAGAGGGAGCTCATGGCAGGGATGAAATCCAGCTTGGGATTCTCAAAGCTGCACCTTTTTCCTTCCTGCAATCCCCAGACTCATCAACTCTAAACCTCTCAATTTATAGAGCAAATGAAACATGGGTCATACTGCAGCACACTGCTTTTCATTCCTCTCCAAAGCATCCCCTGCAGAAGACAAGACAGGTACCCTCTAGAGGGAAACAGTGTCTGTTCTTGCACTGCACACAATATGTCGAATTTATATTGAGTTTATTAATCCTGAAGATCACAGCTTCTAAATCCTGGACTCTGTGGTTTTTAAAAAAAGATTAGTGTAATTTCTTTTTCTCTTCTGAAAAGGACAAGTGGTAAAAGCACACCTTCCACCAGGTATTGTCAGTTTTCCCTTGGCAGGGCTAGAAGCCTTTAGCTAAAGCAAGCACCTGAGCCAGCACAAAAGCCAGCAGGATGCCGTTCTGTGGGCAGAACAACCCCACATGAGTTTACAATCACGTTTCACAGCGATGTTTTTGTAGCAGGAGAAACTCAAGCAGTGGTTTGTTTCTGCTACAGAACCTGAAAAGGGACCGTGCTCTAGTTTTTTACAGCTGTCACTGCAGAAATCTGCCCACCACCACCACCACTAAGGCCAGCACAAGCCCTTGGCTGGGCAGTGTTTGCCTTCCCTGTGCCCCCCACACCTCAGAGACCCTCTCTGCTCTGTCCCTGCCTCCAGCTGTGCAGAGCTCTCTGCAGAGTGGGGAGAGCTGCCACATGGCTCTGCCACAGGCACCATCATTTACCAGTGAAGCACTTGGGAGCCACGATGTTCAGAGGCTCATGAGCTGGGCAGGCTTCCACAGGGACTGAGGAGACAAACCCCTGTCCTTTGAGTGCCTTCCCTGCTGAAACCTGCAACGAGATCTCCTAAATCCCCAGCAAAATGTTTCACTCTGCAAATCTATTACCGGACCAACACATTCGGCAACTGCTTCGTCAATAAAACGGGGAGAAAATGAAACAAGTGACAGTTCAGTGACTTTATAATCAGAATCTGTTACAAAGATACTTTATCTGGTCAATTGAAAGTGGAAGGAAGCCGAGCACACCATTACAAATGATGATCCAGAGAGACTCTGGCAATACCAAAAAGCGTAACAAGATAAAGCTGCAGCCAAGCAAGTTTTAATTGAGTGACAAACTATTTGTATGGTACAGAGCTTAATCTGGCCATGGGGATGTTTTCTACCATCTGCAGATTAACTCCAAAGCTTGTGTGTAGCCTTAAACAGAAGTGATTCTCTGCACCACAGAATTTATCAGAGGGGTCAGAACACTTGCTGAAATTGCTTGACCTGTGCTGTGTTGGGCATCAGATAACCTCACCCTAATAGTCCCATTAAAAAAAAAATAGAAATCTAAAATTTAAGCTTCTGTGTCCTCATTCCTACCAACAACACAACACACTTTCCCTCAGTATTTCTAAAAGCACTCATTTATGTAATTCCACTTCTTCCTGAATTTCCCCTTTTTTTCCTTTGCAATCCCTCTGCTCTTTCACTTTACAGTAAGACTCACGTAGAATTATCATGACTAAATACTACCTATCACAAAATGCCCAAATAATTCTCAGATTCTGAGACAGGTAATTGCAAAGAAAAATCACCCTAGAGGCATCCTCGATCTCTAGAGAAGAGGGCAGCAAAGCACAGTCACTCTGATACACAACAACAGAGACAAAAATAAGGAATAATGAGGGCCTCTTTCCACACCAGTGGCTCAGCAGAAAGAGAGGAAGAGGAGGAGGGTGAAAATGTGCAGGGAAGAAAGTGCCAGCAAGGCCAGCAGCCTGGCCCAAAGCGTGGATTGGCATTAATGCAGCTGTGTCACAGAATCACAGGATGGGGCAGGTTGGGAGGGACCACAGTGGGGCACCTGGTCCAAGCAGGGTCATCCCAGAGCACAGGGCTGTGTCCAGACAGCTCAAAATATCTCCACTGAGGAAGACTCCACAACTTCTTTAGGCAAAGTGTTCCAGTGCAGGGTCAGCTGTGTAGTAAAGGTCTTCTTCATAGTCAGGTGGAACCTCCTGTGCATCATTTTCTTCTCACTGTCTCTTGTCCCATTGCTCAGCATCAAGAAGAACCTGGATCCTCTTGACACTGTCTCTGCAGACACTTATTGACACTGATGAGGTCCCCTCTGAGAGACTTGAGGCTGAACAGGCTCAGCTCCCTCAGCCTTTCTTTGTAAAAGAAATGCTTCAGGCCCTTAAATCAACTTTGTCACCCTCCACTGGATCTGCTCCAGCATCTCCCAGTTACTGCAGAGCCCCGAACTGGACACAGCACTCCAGATGTGGCCTCACTAGAGCTGAGCAGAGGGGCAGCATCATCTCCCCACACCTGCTGGAGGTGCTTTTCAGAATGCAGCCATGTGCACCCCACTGATTCTTCTCACAGCACAATCACCCTGCAAATCATTAGTGTAAGTTTCTCTATGAGTTTTTCTTACCTCTCCCTTTTCTCACCTTGTTTTCATTTCTGATCACAAGCTAAAGTCTTTCTACCTACCTTCATCTTTCTTCTCCTCAGTTCTTATCCCTTCACTCCCTCTATTCTTCTTTTGTCTCTTTTATTCTCCTCTTTCCTTGTCACTCCTTCTCCCATTCACTCTCCCACAGGCCCTCATTACCATTTGGTCCCCTCCCTGCAGGAACACACCCCCTCTCCCAAAAAGCCAGAAAGCAACACCACTCTCTTTCCTCTCCAATAATTGTTATTTTATTTACTTCTTTTCAGAAACACGTGTGGGGTGTCAGGTGCAGGCAACTGATATTTAAACCTCACCTACTTAACTCAGATGTTAACTCTGACACACACACATGCAGAGAACAAGCCTACACAGCTCAGCAACTTCAACTGTGCTTCAAATCCCCCTCAGCACGTCTTGGCTGTGCCAAACAAAGGGTCTGTACTGCCCAAATTCCCCAGAGCAGATCAACAGCCCCAGGGACCACACAAACACACGAGGCACCTGTTCCCCCACCGTGTTTAAATGTATCAAAACCCAGGAAAATACATTTTGAAACACAGCCAGGGCTCTTTTATTGAAAGGGATAGATTTCAGCAAACACTTCAGACACCACATTGCTGAAGGTAATGAAAGGATTTCTGCTTGTGCCAGGGACTGCCACAGTGAGAGGGAAAGTCCTTTGCCTCCAAGACAGGAAAGTGGCTGGGATTTGGTGGGAGAAGCACATTGGACTTGTGGGTACTCCAGGATTCTCATGATCCTGTAGCATTTGAAGCACATTGCAGGACAACTGCTCACAGCAATTCTCAGGAGCTCCCTTGCTTCCTCCTTAGGGGGAAGGATGTCTTATAAATCCCTCCTTTCAGAGGGTATAACCCTTTTAAACTGATGCTTCTGCTCAGTCCTGTGTTCTCAAGTTGTACATCCCAAGCTCTGGGCCAGTGCACTGCAGACTTGTCCTCCCTCTGCTTGAGGCACTGCCCAGAGAAACAGGGACAAACAGGGACCAGTCAGCAAGGACAGAGCCAACACAACAGCTACAGAAACCCAACATTCCCCAAAGTGTGGCCCCTTCTCTTGGGGAGGGGTTCTTTCTGTTATTTTCTTACTATGTTACCTCGATGCCACAGCATCCACAGCCAAAATAACAGGCAATGCTGTTAAGTCTCAGAAAAGGCACCTTTGTTGACACATTAAAGATCAACCTTCGTTTCTGAAGCCTGGAGGGCTTGGAAAATTGAGACAAGAAATGAAACTCGCATCACTCCCGGCATTTCCAGCCTGTCACAGACCTCCAAAGGCAGCGACAACCACCAAAGACATCCCAGGGCTGTTTTCCAAAACCCATCACATCAGATTTGCAGTTGGGCAAGAGAAGAAACACAGAGGAAAGCCAGTGTGCTTTCCCATGCAAAGCCACCTTTTATCAGCTCTGATAAAAATACCAGTGAACAACAAAATCATTTCTGAACGAACTGGTCATTAAATGTATCAGCTTCGTGTGGGCTGTGCCAGTAGCTTTCACACAGAAACAAATGATGCCTATGAATCACCAAATTCTCTCCCCTGCATGAGATCTTTTGTAATTTTCCACAGATCAAGTGTGCTGCAGCACAGATGCAACTGCTCTGAAAAGCCTCAGTAAGGTGAAAGGCATCTGTCACTACAGTAGAACAGTGTGGAATATAGAAACAACTTGCAAAGAGAGCTGCAGTTTCTGAAGAATGATGTGAGAAACTTCAGAGGCAGGGACAGAGCGGGGTATGGCTGCACACTGGAGGGGATGAGAGTGAAGGAGGGAAAGCAAGAGATGAAAGAACTGCTGAGGAATTTGGAACACATCCAGGTCAGGGAAGGAATCGAGGGCTCGCCTTCAGCAGTTTCCAACATCACACCCATGTCCTCTAAGAGCATTAAGATGCTGATACACATCTGATGAAGATAAACTGAAGAAAATCCAGACAGATGTAGCTCTTCTGAAGCATAATCCTATTTTACTGGGTGAGCTCAGGAATGAAAGGACATTCCCATGTCAGTGATAGGAGAAAGAAGATGATTTTCACACGAGGCATGTGCTGCTTCTGTTGCTCTGTGTTTGTGTTGGCTCCCAGTTTTCTGGTACTGACAAGCCCTGAATTGGGGCATCTCTAGGTACCTCCTGACATGTGCAAAGAGAAGGAGCAAAGGAAACCTGATGCCTCCCTAATCAGTGTAAAAAAGGGCTCAAACAAAGAGTAAAATGACCACCTGAAGTTACCAGCCGAGGTCTCCTTGTCTAAGCCTGTTGTCTCTACAACCCTCCTCACTGGGGCAGGTGTGTCCTGCTCTCTGCTCCTGGGGCAGGTCCTGCCTGGTGGCATCCAACTCAACAGAATTAACACCAAGAACCAGGCCAGGGACATCCTTCTGCCCCTCAAGAGTCACCAAGGCTACCTGCCCTCTGCTGATGACTCTCCCGAGTGCTTCAGTTCTGATTTAGATGAAACACGGTCGGGCTTTAGTTGCTCAGAGGTTTGAGGTGGGAGAAGATGGAAACACTTTTTGTTGCTGCAAAGAGGTCCCTGCCTTGCTTCTGTTGCCACAAAAGACACATTCCTGTGTTGTCACTAAGTATCTTTACTTTATTCTGGCACCCTGGAAGCACTGACAGAAAACACACCTGGTTGCACAGCAGCTCCTCTGCTGTAGAGACAAACTCTACACTCGTGGCACATCCAGATACAACCAGAGACTTGCAGAAAATTATTTAGGAGTGTTTTCTGAGCATGTGTGTGCTTCAAGGATGTCTTTCACTCTGCAATCCTCTCCAAAATTCCAAATATCTGTAAAGCTCGGGGTTTGCACCTCATCTTCTGGGAGATCTGTGTTAGTCACATCACCCTCAAAGCCTCCACTCCAGCATTTCTAACCCAGTGCAAGAGCCAAGACTGAGCCAAGCACAGTAACTCAAGTTTGAGCAAGCACAAACTCCTCTAATGAGTCTTTATGTGCATTCCACCTTTTAGTCACAAAACACTGTTTTCTTCCTCCTTTCCTTTCTGCATCTCCAACTCCTTTGGACCCACGGATTTTCCATTACCGAAGCTGCACTTTTACCAGCTTGAGGGAAAGCACTTTATTATCTTGCTTTCTCCCCTCAAAACCAGGCATAAAATGGTTTAGAGACCAGGAGGATTGACAGTGTTTGAAGAGATGGAAATCTTCTTATGTTTAAATTCAGCTGCTGGAGAAAAAACACTGAGGAAGAAGAGAACTGGAACAAGACACATCCCTCTTCTCCCCTTGCCTGAATCCCTTCAGTCACCAGGATGAAGGAATGAAGGTGATCAGAGCAGACAAAATACAGAGTCCCTCTGTCAGGATGTTCAGCACAGAAGGAATGTGCACATTTTTCTGCTGCAAAAACATCTTCCACGAGCACAACACATTTCAGACAGAGCTGCTCTGTAATTAACAGCTCAGAGCAAAGGCAAGGGCATGTCTAATCCTAGGTCTAAACCCAGGTTCAAAGACTTGAAAGCTGCTGAAACACCAGACCCAGGAACCTGCCAGACACCTTTTACCACAAGAACTTTCATACCTTGGCTATTCCACAAAAATCCCATGGAAAACAACTCCAGGTGTCCCACCCAGTGGGCTCAAAACAGAGGAGCTGAAGCCACTGAGGCTGGAATGCACAGCCCTGTCAGACTGATAAGATGCAGCTTTTCACTGCCAAACCACAGGAGGTTTCACCCAAGGTATTCCCCATTCCCAGTGATCCAAAGTTTTATTTCATTCTCTTTGCTTGGTACAGCCACACACACACACACACACACACACACAGAGCCCAGAGCTCAGCCTGAAAACTGACTTGGGAATCAGCTTCTCATCGTGGTGACACTGAAATGCTTTCACAACACTCCCCTTGCCAGCAGAATGAAGGCCAAAGAGATTTACTGAGGCAAAGAGATTAAAGTCAAGAGGGGCAGCTAATTACAATCCTGCCTCTTGAACAGCCTGACTTTTCAGAATTATCTGCTCAGAGCAGACTTCAGCTGCAGCAATGAGCACTCCCTGCATCTGCTCCTCTGACTACAAATCTTCACTCATAACTTGAGGGAAGCACAGTCCCAGCAAGGAGAAGGTGTGACCCAGCCCCACCACGAATAAAAACATCAAAAACTCACTTTGTCAGAGTGCAATTCACCTGCTTCCTTCCTACAACCTTCACTTCATCCCTCATACACCCTAAAAACAACCGCCCTCTTCCACCACACATCCCTCACTCCTTGCCTGAGCAGATCCAGACAGTAAACCCTGTGGAACCAGAGAATCCCTGCAGGAGCAAAACAAGGAATTCAACTGAAAGATGTGTCTGCTATGGCTAAAATTAATTCTAAAAGAATTCTGTTCCAAATTAAGAAGTAAATTAGATACTTTTAGGAAGGATGACCAAAGGTTCTGGTTCTGGACTATTTGTTTGTATTCAGCTACTTTGAAACTGAAATGAATGTTTTAAAAATATTCCAAAATAATCAGGAAAAACAAACAAACCGAAGAAAAAGGAAGTAGCAAGGAGGAAACTGAATGCTGTCAGTAAGTCAGTACTGTGAAGATTTGTTACTAAAAGCTTGTGCATTTTCACAGAGTCAGAAGTTCAAGCAGAATGTCAGGAGTTGAGACAAGAACAACATGGGGAAGCAGAAAACTGGAAAATATGTAATCACAGGCAATTCTTTTTTTTTTCTTTTCTTCTTTTTTTTTTTTTTTTTTTTGCTAAGCTACCAAAAAGAAGGTTAAGATTTTGCAGATTATTGCACCAGACAAAACTGGAAAAGGCCCTGAGAGCTCTAAGAGGAAGCAAAACAAGCTAAACCATTGCTGCAAGGACCATTTTGTTCCTCCTAAAATCTTTGTCACCAGATGTTTTAAGCACTTTCAGGTTGTGCATGTTCCTTTCTGCTTTTAAGCATTGATACTTGACACCACTGCATTAATATTCACCTTTAACTGGGTGAGAATCCCTAATTCAACTGCAGGACCACCCACCTCAGCTGTGAGAGAACACAAGTGTGTGTGTGTCATTCTCCCTGCAGGCCCGTGTCACAGAGGAATGAGGGGTTTCCAGGGGGTTGGCACTGAGAATGAGACCCAGAAGTGTCTGACTTTGGTGGGAGCAACCACCCAGCCCATCCACAGCCTCCTCCCTCTCCCCCCTGCTCCTCTCTGCCCACCAGCTGCGCCTCCCAGGCACCTCCTCCTTGTCCCCCTGCCTCCTCCTTCTCCTCTTGTCCTCCCACCTGGGGAACCCCAGGCACTCGCAGTCCTCTGCAGAAGAGACCAAGAGAAATAAATCCCTGCTCCTCTCCACCCACCTTCCTCCTCATCCCACCCCGTGCACCCTCCTCCATCCCTGCCTGTTGGACTCCAGCTCCTTCCCGGCTTTCCCTGGGATTTATCGTGGCTCTGGGACTTCCTCAGGTTGACAAAAACCGCACTGAGGACACAAGGAATGAGACCCCCCCCTCCTCGTCTCCAAACCAGCCCCTCATCAGCCAAACCTCCTGCCGAGCCCAGCTCCGGGTGCTTCCAAGAACATGCAAACACCCAGCGAGAGACTGAACTCGGCCAGGCAGAGCGAGGGAGAAGCCAAACTACCACAACTCCAAACACAGGAGCCCCTCCCGGCGCTCCCCGGTGACAGCCCCCAGCAGGGAACAGGCGGCTGAGCCCCGGCACAGGGGCTGTTCATTGAAAAGCAGCTCCTCTGAGCAGGTTATTTGGCTGTTTTAAGCAAAAGTGGGTAAAACACGCGCTGAAAGTCCCACCCCACCCACCCCTCCAAAGGGCAGGAGGAGATGGAAGGAGGGCTCTGGAAATCTCACTCCGTTAACATTCCCAGACCTCCCCTAGGGCCAGGAAAACGGGGCTGCGTTTGCAAACGGGCAGCAGCTGCCGAAAAACCACCGCCCCTCAGATCCGACGGCTCCCTCCGGCTCCATGTCCCGGGAGCGCTGCTGGCGATGTTTGTCCCGGGAAACCACTGACAGCCGAGCTCCCGCTCCCGCGCGGGGGCTGCAGCAGCAGCACCGGGCTCTTTCCTCCGGGGACAAACCGGCCGCGGTGTCGGGGCTCCCGGTGCCCCACGGCCGACCGTGTGTTCTCCCGCACNTCCCGGTGCCCCCCGGCCGCCCGTGTGTTCCCCCGCACGGCCCGGGGGGGAGGGGGGGGGGCTGCGGGAACCCGCGGGCAACCCCGGGCAGCGCTGGGGCCCCGACCCGCTCCTCGGCCCGTCCGTGCCGCCGGCGGCTCTTACTGTCCAGGTAGTGCTCCAGGTAC
>VYZS01080006.1:4105-14192 GCA_013400695.1 Neodrepanis coruscans | reverse complement strand
CTGGAGTATGGGTGAGTCTGGCCCTCTTGAGCCCAGGAGCTCCCCTTTCTTTTCCACTTTGACCTCTTTGGTGAAGGATGTCATGGCCTGTTGCTGCTTTCTCTTCTTGTATTCTGTCATGAGCTTGGAGATGGTTTTGTCAGTGGCTATGGTGTAGATCTTGTTGCCAGCACTCTCCCACCATTCTTTTTTCTTGGTTTGCTCTTTTTTCTCTGGTTTAGGACTTAAGGATGGGGGGAACAGTAACATTTCTCCACTCCCTCCATGAAGTGTCAGGCTGTCTCCCAGCTGGTCCCTGATTTGACTCCGGTCATCTTCCGATGGTGTGTCCTTTCCAGATAGCCCTCCAGTCGATGGGGTGGAGGTTTCTGAGTGAAAAGATGGTAAAATGAAGAAAGAGTCACCTTTGAACACTGGAGGCTCCTCTACATTGTTCTCCAGATCCAGATGCATCTGGATATAGTTGTTGCACAGTTCCATACAGAGTTTATGAAGCCGCTTGATTAGCCATCCCCAGTCTGCATTGCTGACGGGCTGTACGCTCAGAGATGGTATTCGAGCCCTCCACTGCCTCTTCTCCTTTCCTCGTGGGGGACTGACCTGGGCAGTTTCTTCAAAAATGTCTTCGTCTTCTGAAGAACACTGCTGTGATGAGTCTGTGCTTCTCTCATCATCTTCAAAGAGGATTTTCTTCACTTGGTCTGCAGTGATGTTCTCCTGGTTTGTCAGGATTGCACAAACCAAGGCATGGAAGTAGATGTTGAAGCTCATTGCTGACTGGCGATACAAGTTGGCAGCTCCACTAATGCCAGACACTTTTTTCAGCAAACACTTCAACCCAGGTCTGGTGTCAAACTCTCTGGCTGTTCTGTAGGAGTCCAGCAGTAAGTCAAAGATGACAGCTAAGTTTTGCATGGAGATGTACCTGAGAAAACCAGCCAACTTGTTTTCTGGTACTTGTATCGCCATTTTCTCCTCCAAGTTAGAAGGGCCTTTCACAAATTCTTCCAGTAAGATGTCATATAAATTCTGGAGCAGTACTTGGTGGGATAGCAAGCTCACCACTATTGTCCTGAAAGGAATACTTGGTAAACCAAGCATGGGGAGGAAAAAATCATAGAATATTAAAATGGTGCATTGTGCTTTTATTAGGAATACAGGACTACTTCATATTTTAGAATCTAACATGAAAAATGCAAATGAAAGGCCAAATTTTCACAGCCTGGTTAAAAAAAAAAAACCAAAACCCAGAGAAAAATAAAGTAGTCTAGAATGGTCTTTCAGCTACTCCTTCAAATTCTTTCCTAGAAAGGAAGACACTTACATTGGTTAAGCAAAAATAACTGTCCACAGCAAGCACAATAATGGCACTTGTGTAGAGGTGGGATTAAAACAAAGTTCTATTATTATGTCCTTTTCTGCAGTATCTGACACAGAAAGATTATATATTCTGGTTCTTAATTTTTTGTAGCATCTGCAAGTATGCTCAATATTTTAACCTGCTTATAACTGAGGAATTTGTTANTCACTTGGTCTGCAGTGATGTTCTCCTGGTTTGTCAGGATTGCACAAACCAAGGCATGGAAGTAGATGTTGAAGCTCATTGCTGACTGGCGATACAAGTTGGCAGCTCCACTAATGCCAGACACTTTTTTCAGCAAACACTTCAACCCAGGTCTGGTGTCAAACTCTCTGGCTGTTCTGTAGGAGTCCAGCAGTAAGTCAAAGATGACAGCTAAGTTTTGCATGGAGATGTACCTGAGAAAACCAGCCAACTTGTTTTCTGGTACTTGTATCGCCATTTTCTCCTCCAAGTTAGAAGGGCCTTTCACAAATTCTTCCAGTAAGATGTCATATAAATTCTGGAGCAGTACTTGGTGGGATAGCAAGCTCACCACTATTGTCCTGAAAGGAATACTTGGTAAACCAAGCATGGGGAGGAAAAAATCATAGAATATTAAAATGGTGCATTGTGCTTTTATTAGGAATACAGGACTACTTCATATTTTAGAATCTAACATGAAAAATGCAAATGAAAGGCCAAATTTTCACAGCCTGGTTAAAAAAAAAAAACCAAAACCCAGAGAAAAATAAAGTAGTCTAGAATGGTCTTTCAGCTACTCCTTCAAATTCTTTCCTAGAAAGGAAGACACTTACATTGGTTAAGCAAAAATAACTGTCCACAGCAAGCACAATAATGGCACTTGTGTAGAGGTGGGATTAAAACAAAGTTCTATTATTATGTCCTTTTCTGCAGTATCTGACACAGAAAGATTATATATTCTGGTTCTTAATTTTTTGTAGCATCTGCAAGTATGCTCAATATTTTAACCTGCTTATAACTGAGGAATTTGTTAACACTAAAGTTATTTCTCCACTGACATGTTAGGGTTGCCTAACTTTACCATGACAAATTGAGGCCAAAACTAGTTTACTACTTGGTTTCCATTTCCATTAATGCCAAGAGTATTTCTTAAAAATAAACCATGAAGAGCCAGCCAACCAACCAATAAATAAACATGTACAGAAACAGCAGCTTACAGTGTGATGCAACATGCAAAGAAGCTGAAGTCTGGCTTAAGGCACATTTCACTTTTTGTTCTTAAGAACAACTTGAACACTGAGCCACTAGCATAGAAATATCTATTCCTAACTCTGTTTCTCACATATAATAACTGGGTGATTCTTAGCTGTGCTCCTGTTTGAAAGATTCAGGGAGTTGTTCTAGCCCTCATTAATTCTTGATTTGCACAGGGGACTCAGGAATGGCAAATTCCTCCAAACAAAGTTTTCAGGTCATTCACCAGTAAATACCACTGCAAGCCTTACAGGCAAGTAAGGCTTGGAAAAAGGAACGGTGGACATGATTGTTTTTTGGTATCTCAAGGATTTAAAATTATAAAGTATGAAACCTATCCTAAGACCTTTTAAAAAAAGACTTGAGCTGATGCACACAGCAGTACTTGTTTTGATGTAGGGGACTATTATTAATCTGCATGGCTATTCAAGTGAGGAAGATTTTTCAGATTGCTTGCAATACTTAAGTTTTAGGTCTAAGTCGAAGTAAATCTTTATGTAACATGAGATGCTCAGTTGTAGACCTTTAATTTCGTTTTTGCAAAAATTATTCCACTTTCATTAAACAACTTTCAAAAGCATTTGGGAATACCACAAAACAAGGAATCTAATCTTAATATTTTGGGGGGTGGAAATCGTATGAAAACTCAGTCTTGAGAATGAAACATTAAAAAAAAAATTCAGGCTGTTATTCTGTTAAGTTACCTATGTCAGTTTGCTTACGCAGCTGTCAGGGCTGATACGTAAGTAAAATTTATCTGACCGTGTGTAATGGTTTGGGTTAAAACCACAGAGGAAGACAAAGAAAAAATAACTCTTTCTCCTACGCCTACATGCTGGCTGGGAGGAGTAGCCAGGTTACCAAGGTTTTTTTTTTCCCATCAGCCCGGGAGACCCAGAAGGAATGCTGGGAAAGGGGGCGGGACTATAGCTCAGCCTGGGAGAGCACGTTGTCTCCTCTCTTTCTCCCGGGAACTCTAAGCTGAAGGCATCTGTTCTCAAAACGGCTTTTTGAGGACCTTCCCTTCCCCTCCGGACCTTCTGCTGCCTGCTGTCTCTTCCTCCACGGAGTTTGTCCTGAGTTCCCACGGCTTTTCACCTTCCTCAGCCTAAAACCATCGAGAGGACTTCTCCACACACACACGGCGTCTGGAGAAGGAGTGCCGCTTTCATTTTCACAGATACATTTTATTTTATTCTTTTCTGGGAGGTTTTGGGTACCAGCCTCTGGGTTGTTACTTTGTTTTTTTTTTCTCCCTTCTCCCACCGTAACTGCAGGGGGCGGGGGGTTGGGCTGGGCTGCTCTGCTGGGGGATTGTAATATATATATTCCCTTCCCCGGGCCCTCCGGGTGTGTGTGTGGGTGTGGGGGGGTGTGTGTGTGTCTGTCAGAGGGAGTCCAGGCTGGTCATAATTGGCAAATAACCCCATTTATTCCCCCATATATCTACCCTTTAATAAATTGCTGCCTTCCCTATCCGTCTCTTGTCCATTGATAAAACCTAATATCGTCCAAAACCAGGACACCGTGCTAAAATCTTGATGATTAACACATACAGTTGAGCTCTTTATGGGGAAGTAGTTTTCTGCTGTAAAAATCATTAGAGGCTCTGACTCAGAAAAGCTCTTAAGAACATGTATAAAGTTAAATGAGAGCTTGCAGTGATTTCAAGCAACTAATTCTGTTTCAAAAGCAGGGTCAGGAATGAAGGAGATCTGCTTTCCTTGTAATAGCCAAAAAAGCTATTTACAAGAACCGTGTAAAGCACTGCTCAATCACAAAAGAAAGTAGTATAGAACTATAGGTGAAAACACAATTCCAAAGCTGGTTAAGGATAGTATTTTCTTATTCTGCCTGAAGTTTCAAACTGAAATACATGATTATTTTTTAGGAAGAAGAAAAGCTCCCTTACCCCAGCTTCCTGCGAAACGATGCAGCATTAAGGAAACAAAATCAAAAGGGAGAAGAGAAACCCTGCTAAGGTTAAAGTAAAACTTTTGAACGGCCACAGTTACTAGCATGCATGACTGGCACATTACTGCACTGCTGTAGCAAATAATATGAAAACCAGTGGCACAGTCAACTTTTGAGCTGTGTCTTGGCAAAAAAATTAGCATCACTGGGGTAAGACTTGCCTATTGGCATATACACTTTTTGCAGTTGTTTAGGCAAAGCACAGTGTGAGAGCATTCAGAGTTTGTATTAATTGCAGGCTTTATTTATTCATTTATTTATTCAAGCATGACCCACGCTATCTTTATGAACAGAGCCTGTTAGATTGCATGCCCTTATGTGCTGTGAGGTGTGAGTATTCTGGTCTTTTGCTTTACATTCTTTATAACAAGAGGAATAATCTGCTAACCTTTGGATAAAGCAGGTATTTTCCACCACAAGGGAAGGGTTTAGACTGTGATCTCAAGCTTTCTTTGTCTCTGCATGGGGGCCTGTGCCCTGAAGGCAAGGAACAGAGCATCTGCTCTTGGGGAAATTACTGTACAGCAGTGTAAGAACAGAGACATCCTGCATGGTGTTTCTTCCTGTCCAGCCAAAGAAGGATCATCACATTTTGGCTCCTTGTTGCAAGCAATAGTTTAGATTTGAATGAGAGTGCCTGAAGTGGTACAGAAGTAGGTTTGGTATCTTGTAAAAGACAATTTATTGCCATGTATTTCATACCTTGCAATACAAACACAAACCCTGAATACGGAATTCTGATTCTTGCCCCTACTGATGTTACAGCAGTTGTTTAAACAACGAGGTGCAAGCAAAAAGAAATATTCTTTGCAGGATCAGATTGCCATGCAAATGCATGAACTTCTGAGGTGGTAACATAATGGAAGGACTTCCACAAAAATAAAGCACCGAGAAAAACACTGTTTCCAAGCTCAATATGCTGACATAATGTTCCAACTTAACTTTTTCTACCTTCTTAATTGAGTAATACTGAATTTAAAAGACCATTAGTGAAGCAGACATTACATCTGCTAGGTATCATTACAAATACAACAGTGTCACAAAACCTAATTTGATCAGTGTATTTTTGATGATTTCGAGGGAGAGGTATGGTTTGCCAGGCTCAGTTCACATATCTGCCTGTCTAGAAATATTTTTATCTTGCTTTTAATGACACAGTATTTTCCTGAAAAGATATTTTACCTTCTCTGGCTATGACCATTTGGTTTCTTATCTGGTGGCAGGTCAATGATGAGCACACATGATTGGGCATGTTCAAATCCTTCCTTGTTGCTAGGGGTCTTTGGGGAGCACTGAGTTTCCAGCATGAACACCTAGAAAACAATGCGTTACATTAAACAATCAGTTTAGCACTTGCACTGGGTTCCTGGGGGGGGGCTAAGAATAGGATTCCCTGCATTGTGAAAAATCTGTCATATTGAATTATTTTAGAGAGGAATGCAAGTTATCCCACCAGGCAGACTTTCACTGGAGCATGCTGCTTCGGTAAACAGCCTCAGAACAATGGGCTACCTCCAGACATCCAGCAGAGTGCAGGGCAAAGGACAGATATATTTTCCTTTGAACTTGTATAAGGTGTAGTACCAAATGCCAAAACAAGCTTTCTGCTGTCTGTACACTACTATCAGAAAATATCAAGTATAGTAAGGACAAGGGCCTGTTTGCATAGTTAGCCTATTGCACTTAGAAAGCTTGGTTGTTGGAAGGATTATTTTCAGCCATTAATTGTGTCATGGTTTAAACACAGCCAGCAGCTAAGTACCAGGCAGATACTCCCTTACCACACCCCACCCTTTTAGGATGGGGAGGAGAATCAGGGAAAAAAAGGTAAAATCCATGGGCTGAAATAAGAATGGTTTAACAATTTAAATAAAATATAGAAATAACAACCACCACCAAGAAAAGGCAGGCAACCAAAGGAGAGAGGTAAACTTGCACAGTACAGTTGCTCATCACTCACTGACCAATGCCCAGCCTGCTCCTGAGGACTGATAGGCCCTGCCAGGCAACTCCCCGTGTTTACATACTAAACATGACACTGTACCGTATGGAATATCCCTTAGGCTAGCTTACATCAGCTGTCCCTCTGAGTTTCTTGTGCACCTCCTCACTGGGAGAGCATCGTAAACTGGAGTCCTTGACTTAGAGTAAGCACTGCACAGCAACAGCTAAAACATCAGTATGTTAGCAACATCATTCTCATACTAAATTCAAACCATAGCACTGGACCAGCTACTAGGAAAAAAATTAACCCCATCCCAGCCCAAACCAGGAGAGTGGGAAATGGGGAAACAATTCAGTCTAAGTTGCTGTAGCTTTGTTTTGTAGCTTCATAATTGTGGCAAATCCTCACTGACAAGGATGCAGGGAGTGCCACTGATGGTGTCTACAACAGAAGTATAAATGCCATATTCCCTGCCTTCTTGAGTTCTGCATCTTTAAAATTTAATTTAAAACATTTTTTCTATTCAAACAATGTCTGTCACTGCCACATTATTTTTGATCACCAAACTTGGTCTGTGTGTCTTAGACTTTCAAGCAGCATCACAGTATGATTTGTCAAGTCAGAAATCGACACCAAACATCTCTTGGCTGTTTTAATCTAGCTGCTTTCCCATGCTGAAGTTGCAATATGGTATTTACAGTTTTATGGTTCCCTGCAGGTCATTAAGTTCAGTCTACTGTATTTCAAAGAACTCGTTTCATACAACTACTTTCATAAAATGAATAATCTCCATTGTAGCCAAATGCACACTAAGAAGGTTGTCTCCAAGTTTCCTTTGCTGATTAGGAGTTAGTGGTGAGTTTTAAAACAGTTGTTAAGTGTCAGTATTATCCTCTAGTTCCGACTAACTCTTTTTCTTCTCTGCAACATATAGCTAGGTATTTATAGACAAAGAAAATCTGCATTTCTCTATAAAATTTGCTTTGATAGGTTAAACCAATCTTGTTTTCCTAGTTTCATATCCTCATCTCAGTTCTAGTGCATTTTTTATCCTTTGAATTTATCATTCTTTAACAGAGTAATCAGGAATGTATATGACATTCTAGATGAGGATCCACGGTGACATGATTCTCTATCAGAAATATTTTCACTGCTGGATGCCAATGTTGTCTTTTTAAAACTACATAAATAGGCTCATTGTCAGTCCTCCTCAGGTACCTATGCAGCTTTCCCTGCTCTAGGCATTCCTAATCCCTACTTATAGGGAACAGTTTTTAGGTTTTATTTTTATGGTTTTAATTATTTGTTCTTAGTACACCCGTTAGATAAATAAATGTTAGTCTGGTGACGAAGAAGTCTTTGCCTGTAATGTTTGTGAGGAATATGGAGGTAAAAATTTACTTTCATAAAGGAAAGCTACAAAAGGTTCTCTGACCTCCTCTGAAACATTGGTCAGTACCTGTTGTGCCATGGCTCTGATTCTCCAGTATTCAGCTTCAGCAGTTGGTGAGAGGGAGGGGGCTGCCACCTTTACTTCACAGGCATCTCCACTAAAGTTTTCAGAACCACTGTGGAAATAGCCCAACAGGTTCTAAAGAGAGACAGAACATCAGACTTTCACTGTGCGTTAAATAAGTCAGTGACTGTAGCAACATCCAGCCTGTTTGTCTGAAATACAAGATTCAGAGTGACCTGTCCCACTACCATCAGCTTGTCACCTGCCACAGCAATCAATATATCCAGTGTAAAGGGACTACAGCTTCTTGTGTGCTCTGGCATCTGTTGACTTAACAGGATTATTGGTTTACAAGACAGCAAGTTGAATTGAAAACTAATCTATATGGAGCGTACCACTGCAGAATCAAGTAAGCATCATTGTCTTCTGTCTAGTTTTAGTCAATCTACAGGAACAAATGGACCAAAAGGGAAGTTTTACACCCACTGAACTCTTCTGATTTCATACTGGCAAGGCAATTTAAAATAAGTCTGGACTGTTAGCTACTATTGTTATCTATATATGTTTAGAAAAACTGGTTCCAATCTCCATTACTGATCCAACATGCTCCATTTTGAATTGACAAATTAACAAAAACTACCATGTAATTTTTAAGCTTCTTTTCCTGGCTCTATACACAAAAAGTTGTCTGAAGAAGAAAAAGCAAAAATTATTGAGTCTATAATGTGGTTAACATTTTGACTGTGGCAAAAAGGCAGTTTTACCTTTACTGGCTCCAGAGTGGCAGAAAATGCATCCTGCAAGGCACAACATGCAAGCCTCCACATCTCTTCAGTAAAAACAGGCCCTGCTGTCACTAACACATACCTGCAAGAACACAGGATAATGTTATCATGTTTGAGAAGGAACTAGACAACTCTTACTTGTAAAGGGAGGATGACGAAAATCCTCATCTCCGGAAGAGTTCAAGGTGGGGCTGGATGAGGCTTTGAGCAACCTGGTCTAGTGGAAGGTGTCCCTGCCCATGGCAGAAGGGTTGGAACCAGATGACCTTTAAAGTCCCTTCCAACCCAAACCATTCTATGATTCTATGAAAACAGAACAAAAGGCTTACTAAGTAGCTAATGGTATCCAATCTCCTCAGTTGTTACCCTGACATATTTTTGTAATTACACTGTAGTTTTGAGCTTTTTCTCCTTTGCTTTTCCCCTTTAAGCAGTCATCTTGCCACAAGAAGCAACACATTGAGTATTTATTTTAATTATGAATGTAATAACCTGAAGACTGTGAAAGGTATTAATTACCTCTAAAGACCTGTGAATTCCAAAGGAAAAGCCCTTGATTGTTTTTGTTAAGGATCAATTATTGACTAGCTATATATTAGTAATGTACAAGTGGTTTTTATGGGAATCAAACATATAGTAATGCCTAAAATCACAGGTTCTGAAGAATACTGAAAACAGCAAGAAAAGGTTAGCAAGTTTAAAATTCACTAGTCAAATAACAAGAGGCAAGATATACTGTAGATGTCTTTTGGGATCTTGACTAACTTAATCAGTCCACAAATTCTTCAAAGACACAGAATCTTTTTTTGAATATGCTAAGAGTGAAGAGATTGGGTTACCTGATACACGAGCAGCCAACTCTGGAAATAATTTCTGTTGGTTCTGCTACACAGGCTACCAGCAACTTGAAAAGATCTTTCAGCATAGTATTGATCATATTTTCATAACCAATATCTATAAGGAAAAGACAAAGACTGGTTTGAATATCATTGCCTTTTCATTATAATTAGAGATAAATAGTCTTGCTACACTTAATCCTATTCAGAGAATTTGCAAAACCAAATTCTTTTCAAGCAGCTATTGAAACATGCATTGAATCACTTTGAAATAAGAACAATTCTTTTTGATGTTAACAGTATAAAATATCTCAACTTAAGCGGTACAGGAGAAATTCTCTTAGATCGTGTTTCTGATGTTCTAGTTCTTTATGATGAAAGTCTTTTTATCCTGTTTTGGAAAGTATACTAAAAATTATGATGAATTAATTTTGAAGATAGCCTTGCTCTGAGCAGGAGGCTGGAACAAACTTCTGTAAGCCCCTTACAAGTCTTTCTCCCATAATTCTAAAC
>VYZS01080005.1:174452-202097 GCA_013400695.1 Neodrepanis coruscans | reverse complement strand
AAACAAGATTTTATTAACACCTTTGTTAGGAGCTGGAAAACATTCAGCATCAACCAAAATAAGTTATATTTTATTACTGATACTCTGTCAGCATCTGACAATGCTATTCTGGCATAAAACAGTGCAGTTCTATGAAGGTTTTCCTGGAACCTTTTCTATTAGCTCCTACTAAAAAGAAAAATTGGGTGGGGGAAGGGAAGGTGAAAACATCATCATGTAAATGTTCAATTGCTACATGTATATAACTAGTACAGTCCTCTGGCAACAAAAAAAATCGAGCAGAATATTACCTAAACATGCCAGGTTATGTCTATTGTTGGAGATCAAAGACACTATGGATCTCTTTCAAAAGAAATACCAAAACAAGTGTAAATAGTCCAAGTCTTAATTTCATTCAAGTCCAACAGTGTCCCACAGTAACTTCACTGGGCATTGAGATGTACCACACCCCTGAACAGGTCTGCAGCCTGATAAGTCACAGTCATACTCCAAGGAGCAAAGTGTCACAGAATTGGCATTTATAGGACAAGGCATTATCAATAAGTGTCATAGAGTGAATGATATGATACCTCAGCAAGCAAAAAAATGTAGATGAAAGATGGATGCCAACCCTCCAGAGACTGAGTAGAACTTAATTGAGAGTTAGAAACCAGGAATCTTTCATTTGTGGTATGCAGCAATCTGTCTTCAGATGATCCAGGATGGAAGATATGGGGAAGAACACATATTTTTCAAATCTAGTCAACCCCACTAGATCAGAGACTGACAGCAAGCCTCCTCCTGCATTGGTTTCCATAGAAATATTAAGCTTTGGGGCCTGGAAATGCTGTAAGGCTTACATTTTCTTTTCTAAAACAATGGTTTGGTTTTACTGCTCTACTTTGAGTAGTCCTTTTGCCTGGTCCTTTCCTCTGCATGGGTATTCTACAGAGTAAGGACAGAGAGGCACCTGCTCTGCAGCTCTCCCCACCACATTGGAACTCAGCACCATGAGGTCTTTTTCCATTGCTCTGGGAAGGCAGAGGCAGGTCAGACATGGCTGCCAAACCCTCAGGCATAGGCAGACCTGGAGCATCTTATTGCCCTGGGTATGGTTTGGAACAGCAGCAAAGTATCCCCTCTTGCTTCCTAGCCGGAGCCCTGCTCCATCCATTTGCTTCACACACTTCATCTTCCACCTCCCACAGGCATTCAAATGCCAGTGACCTTCCTGTCCATGAATGAAACCCCAGCAGCAGAGGAGATTGGATCTGAAATGGTGGGAAAGGCAGCAGCATGCAGTCCCGAGTGCCACTGCACAGAGCTGGAGGATGGAGTAAAGTCTGAAGGGCTTTTCAGAGCACTCCAGCTTTGATTGAACTAATTCTGCCAGCAAGCCGGGGTTGACACAACCACACAAGACAGCTAGTGGGTCACCCCTGCGAATGCAGTTTACAGCTGGCCAAAGCCCTGATGCCATAAGGCCAACACTCACCGATGGTGCTCCCTCTACTACAGACAGCCACAGGCAAACAGGAAGACATCCCGTACTATAAGCCTGTAGGAGATCCCAAGCAGACAATGAGATAACTCACATAAGATTTAGGATTGCTTCAATCTCCCTGCAAGATCCATGAAGTCTCGAATCCAATTGAAACTAACCTGTACACAAGGTTAGTTTCACAAGTTTCACAAGGACTACTACCTGTCGCAAAGACCCTTTACAGGAAAGTGTCTGAGCAAGGTGAACACTTGGCACCAACACCACTGCTTGGAGACTTAAGTCAGTACAAGCAGTGAGCTTCCTTAGAGGCAAGAAGAAAGTTTAAGAGAAGGAAAAGTATATATCCCCTGTATTCACAGGGGCTAAAGTAACCTGGCATAAATGGTCTCAGCTCAGACATGAGTCACTAGAAAAGTGTTCAAAATAACTTGTACAGCAGCCCTCAATTGCCATGGTGATAAATGTTTCCTAATGCCTAAGAGCAGCTGAGGCCTGAACTCCACACACCTCATTCACTAACAAAAGCGTTCATTATATTGGAAAAAAAAAAAAAATCACAAACGAATTGTGGCCATTTTAAGCCCTCCTCAGATCAAGGGCTGATTTACACACTCTGGGTTTCAATGGGGAGTACTGTGCTCACATCACTGCTAATTCAGAAGATGAAGCTGGCTTGCTTTTTGCTTCACAATTCAGTAGGCAAGGGAAAGATAGATTCTCTGAGACAGTGTTACTTTTTCTGCCAGGAGTTATCTATTTGCAGAAGTGGGTCAACTTTCTCTTGGTGGACACGTTTGTGTGCGAGTGCCTAGCAGCACTGCCTGTGCATTTCTGCCCGCTCCGCGTGCGGAGGAACCTCTGCACATAACTATTTATGGCAGCCAAGTGTTTCATGAATTGCAGCAAGTTAACCACAAGGGGATGATGACATTTGGCGGCAGGGCAGGATGAATTCTGGCTGGCAGACAAAAAGTCAGGTTAAAAATACAGGATGCAGAAGCAAACCCAGCCAGTTGCAGCTAATTCGCAGGAAAACTGCATGTGTAGCCTGCAAACCTTCCCTTTTCCAGGCAAGCAATGTCATGTATTTTGCAGTGGGATGCATTAAGGCCTGGATGTGAGTGTGGAAAGAACGTCAGGCTTAGATTTCTTTCATTTACCTCACTCCACACCTGATATATACCAGATATTTTTGCAAGTTTAAGCACCTCACCTCCATCTCACCTACCAACGTGATCAGCCACTGTCCATTCTTCTGCCAGTACAGAAGGACACTGCAACAGCAGCCTGAGGGAACAACATCAGCAGACCCTGACATGGATATGTCTGTGTGAGATTATAGCAAGGCCACAGCCATACTGGGGAAGATAAAAAGCCAAATGCATCTCAGGGTGAGCGCCAGTATCACCCAGGTTGCACTGACGTGTTCAGCCTTGTCCCCACAAGAGCATTTACCCTTCAGCTTTCAGATTCAATGCTTCTGTTAGTATTGGTATTCATGCTCCTCATCTCTGTATGTATGTCAAGTGTTACCTGCCAGGGCTGCCTTTTGAGTTGCCATGCCTGCCACTTAATTAGATCACCATTTAATTCAATCCTCAGCTTTATTTGATGAAATGCCTCCAGAGGACCAAATTATTTACATGTAACCAACACAGTTTACTTCTCTTATTTTGATTGCTCTTGACAAGAGTAAATGGATAATTCCATCAAAGACCCATAAAAAATTGTTCTTTAATCAATACAAGTTTTTTTTCTTCAACAGGACAGATTAGAACAAGATATCACTATCAAAAATTGAAATAGGAAAACAGAACACACTACTAGTGAGAATATATATACAGATGTGGCCCAATTTTAGTTTAAGCATTTCAGGAACACCNGAAGGACACTGCAACAGCAGCCTGAGGGAACAACATCAGCAGACCCTGACATGGATATGTCTGTGTGAGATTATAGCAAGGCCACAGCCATACTGGGGAAGATAAAAAGCCAAATGCATCTCAGGGTGAGCGCCAGTATCACCCAGGTTGCACTGACGTGTTCAGCCTTGTCCCCACAAGAGCATTTACCCTTCAGCTTTCAGATTCAATGCTTCTGTTAGTATTGGTATTCATGCTCCTCATCTCTGTATGTATGTCAAGTGTTACCTGCCAGGGCTGCCTTTTGAGTTGCCATGCCTGCCACTTAATTAGATCACCATTTAATTCAATCCTCAGCTTTATTTGATGAAATGCCTCCAGAGGACCAAATTATTTACATGTAACCAACACAGTTTACTTCTCTTATTTTGATTGCTCTTGACAAGAGTAAATGGATAATTCCATCAAAGACCCATAAAAAATTGTTCTTTAATCAATACAAGTTTTTTTCTTCAACAGGACAGATTAGAACAAGATATCACTATCAAAAATTGAAATAGGAAAACAGAACACACTACTAGTGAGAATATATGTACAGATGTGGCCCAATTTTAGTTTAAGCATTTCAGGAACACCAGTTTGAGAGCCAAGCAGGCTGGCACACAGTCAGTGCTGCAACAAGAAAACAGGATCAGGCAATGACAAAGGTGTCTCAAATTAATCATTCAATGGAAGTCCTTTGAATGAGTGGCCAATGACCACTGGCTACAAGAAAGTGAAGCTGTACCCTTCGTGTCTGATGCCTTAGCATTGACAAGTCAGTTAGCAGAACTCATTGAACTTACGGCAGAGACGAAAACAGGTGTTTCTACAAAGGTCTTATATCTACCTAGTATACCACCCCAGGGGAGATTTCCTTTCTTAATTGCAAGGAATCTGTACGTAACAGCCTATGGCACCAAAAATACCAATAGGTCAAATACAGCAGTATTAAAAGAAGAAAATTAAAGCAACAATCAGAGTGCTCTTGATATAAGAAAGATAATAATTGGTCAAGTAGCCAAACTTTTGCTTAAGCTTGGCAGGAGCCACTGAGCTCTGAGAGGCCTCCATGACAGAGGATAGGACTCTCTCTGACCTGGGCTGCAGTGTCCACATGCACATTGCAGCGGAGAAGACTGTAGAGAGGTGACATCTGACCGCTGGTGAGAAAGGCGGTTTCCTTTCTTTCCCCAGAGCTAGCTCAGCTGCACTGGAAGAGTGGGAAATGATCACCACAACACCTACAGTAGGATTAATTACATTTGACTTCAGATGGTTGCAAATGAACAAGCTGACCAGGCCTCCTTCTCAGTACCAGAGAGAAGCACAACTAGCATGCAATTCTTCTCTCTTTAAAGGAGACATAGTTGACATAAATCATGACATCAAAGTGCCTTTCTCCACATGGCAAATAAAGGAAGCCCAAGAGAATGCAGATGTTAAAGTCTGTATTGGAGATATCTCACTCTTTGCTTCTGCCCCTGCATCTTCTCATCTCAAAGGCTTCATTAATACATCATAGTAAATAATATGTATATTGATTATTAATACACTAATAAAAACAAAGTATTTTGGCCTAAAGGGTGTGAGACAAAGAGGAGAAATAAGTACAGGGTAGCTGCATGACCGATCAATACTAGCCCACAGGGAACAGCCATTTCTCTTTGCCACCATTTTAACTGCAATATATTGTACCCTCTAGGTAAATACATGGACATTTACAAGTGGGAATCAATAGAAATAGAGATCTTCCCACCCCCTCACCCAGAGAGACCATTTTTCTTTCATTGGAGAAGACAGCAGCAAGAGACCATAGATTAATATTTCTGCTGTACTCACAGCTTTCTTCCGGGCCTCTCTGACCCCTTTTTAAGTGTTGATGTTTTTAATAATTTATAAAAACAAAATAAACAAAAAACCCAAACAAGCAAATCCGATAAAAAAGAGCATTAACATTTCACCCAACTGGAATAAAGTCAAAGAAACTGGAAACCATGCAGCCCATTTTGGGAACCCAGAGCAAAGAGGTTCAGTGGAAGGTAAAGTTCTAATGACAACATTCTGTTGATGGGTGGAAATAAAACTAAAGCCTGGAAGCTTTGCCTGTTTGCACAGGATTTTGTCCCAGCCACATCACTAGTTAGCCAGCCTGTATGCCTCCAGGCTTGCAGATGGATAAACAGTTGTCCCAGTCAGATCTAGATAAGGCTAAAACCAGGGGAAGCCCTTGCCCTGGCCTCAGGGAGCTTTGAGTCACTCCTCCCAATGTTCCCACATACCTCACAGCGCAGGGACATATCCCATGGTTTCCGAAGGCTTTTTTTTTCTCCCCCCAGGTCATGTTAATATCACCCAATGTGGCTGACTTTTTTTTAATTCTGTTTTTCAAACCTAATTCTGTCAGGAACCAGGCAGTCACTTCAGCAGAGCTCTCTAAAGCTGGATGGGCAGGAAGACTGTGCATGCACACAGAGACTCACACCATACATACAAAGGAAAGCCAAAGCACTCACAAGAACACATAGTGACTATGCCTCAAATCTTGTCCTAGATCTGTGGGTAGGTTTAGGAGAACTGTGACATATCAATTCAGATGCAACTGGCCAATTCCCATCACACAGCTTGGATATGGCCTTGTCCCACAGTCCAGGTCCCAGTGTACACAGAGCAATAGACATACCCCTCACTTTCAGACCAAGCAGACTTCCTCTTGGCTCTCAGCAGAATATCCAGAGCTGCATAAGATTACATATGTCATCTAATATTAGCCATTTTCACACTGTTATACTTACTATCTTACTTTCCATGAGTGAATAATTAATCATCAGCTTCCAAAATCCAATTTATAAAAGTAAATAGACTTCAGAAAAGTGAAGCAAAGGTAGATCAGTGGTTGGGGTGGTTTTTTACACTTATACCGTTTAAATCAAATTCACCTTACAAATCTAGAGTTCATCACCTCACACTGGGGTGGGTCATTGAGGCCAATAAATCAAGCCCTGGTTTAACAACTCACTCCCACAGGATTGCTGAAGAGAAAATGAGAAACATTTTACCCACCTCTGCTCACTAAGATTTCACTAAAAAGCTACCTTCCTAAGAGTGTTTTAACAGCCAACATACCATGACTCTTCCAGAAAAGCACTAAACAAGTGAAGCTCAATTGATACCACTAGCAGGGGCAGCACAGTTCTGGACTTTCTAACTTCCAATTTCAGGACATTCCAGCTTTTCCATAAGCAAAAGTGCTCTAGCAAGCAGCTTATAAGTAGCAACTTTGCTCTCATCAGCTATCCAAGACTCCTACTGTGTTCTTACTACAGATCCTAAATTCTGCCCTGCATCCTTTTCAGATCCACCTCTTGTCCCTAAGGAAATACACAAGGTTGTTCATTTTGGTATTAGCTGAGCTGGCCAGGCAGTATCTGTTCTACCCACCAGTTAGTTCCACAGTGCTTCAAAGACATGAGACAAAAAAAAACTAGACGGCTCAAGTTTACAACCTAAAAAATGAAAGTCTACACTCTTTCCTCTGCCTTCCTTCTGTTTTATCCCTGAGTTAAAAATGTTACCAGGAAAAGAATACAAAAAGGCTGAGATCTAGGCTGCACACACAGATGGCAGAGACAGGACCAGGAGACATTGTGAGGCTGCTCCATGACATCTCCACCACCCACTTGACTCACTGGGGTTGTTTTTCATGTTCACCTGCTCCCGCCCTGCTTCTCCACATTGTCACAGGCTTAACAGAATTGTAGCTTAGTCCCAGGCAAGCACCCCTCCCAGACTTCTTGCTGTCAGTCAAAAAGGGGGCCTGATAAGCCCTATATTTGCATATGTATTGAAAGGAATTTCCAAAGGCACAGTCAGGGAAATGGCCTTGCTGAATACCGATGCTATCTGAGAATGACAACTATTCAAGTAATTTTACAGCTTCACTACCTAAGTGGAGAGATCAGGCTTGTCTGCATCTTTACAAAGATTATTATCTTCAAAAGTGCCGATCATATCCCTCGAACCCTCAGAAACGAAGCCCCACAGGTTCTTAGGAAAGAGTTTCAGTACTTCCCAGAGAGACCACCTTCCACACGCACTCCAGAACCAGAAGTGACTAAAACCTAAGATCACTTCTGAAATGCTCGAGTCCATACTCCTCCTTGCGATACAGGAGATGAGAAAGGGTGCAAAGAGACACATGGAAACATGCATATGCAGATACTCAGACATCCCTCCCCACGCTTATGAGACTCGGCTCTCTGTCCCATCCGAGGAGGGCAGTGAGGGCCGAGGTCTGCAAGAAGGGACTTTCCTCTTTGTGCAGACAGGGATGACTTTGAATCCCAGGTGAAGCATCCCCCAGTGCTTCCAATTTCACTCACTTCGGGTTTAAGGGACAGCTCTAAGGCGTGTACTCAAGAGCCTGGGTTAACAGATGAATTCAACTGGCTTTGTCCTAATCAGCTATACATACCTAAAGTATGTATAAAGTAGTCTAAGGTTCACAAACCAGAACTGTGAAGCCCTTCTGTCCCAAAACAGTAAAAACACATTCAGTATTCACAATGTGCTCTCCAGGCCTCTGTGGAGAGCAATGCTTTACAAAAACAAAGTCAAGTCACATCAAAAGCAGAATCTATTTGTAGATTTACAAACCAGATACTTTTGATTTACACAGAACTGGAAGAGAGAGATTAAAAAATTCCACAGCAAACATTTAAAGATGTGTGCTGTACCCTGCACCATCTGGTAACTGGATCACTCTTGAAACTAGCAATCTCTGACTACCGGGCATTGTGGCCAGAATGTCTCCAGCTGTGAGTAGAGACACTCAGCTGCAGCAACAGGATGACAAACAGCAAATTCATGGATGAACACAGTATTTGTGAACTGAGTTGACCAATCCTGCATGCCCTCAGATCTCTTGGGACATAAAGGCTTGCCACGAATCACCAAAAAAAAAAACAAACAAACCAAAAAAACACCAAAATCTCTGGAAGCTGAAGGCATGGTTATCTGGTAAACGTATTCACTGCTGATATCCATCAGAGCCAACCTCTGGGGCTCCATCCCCCCTTTTTGCCTGGAGGAGGAAAAACACCACTCCAACCAGAAAATAGTGCTCTCTGGTTGAAAAAGAGGTTTATGAACATTAAAAGGAATCTTATATACAAGAATTTATTAGATTGGTGCCAGTATTGATTCCTACTGAATTGTCTTGGCCAAAATACTCCTTCCACAAGTCAAGTATTTGGTCTTGTTGGTTTCAAAAGAGAAAAAAAAATTCTCCATTTTGAAGACATTCCAATATTATTATTTAATGCTTGATTACTATTAGACAACAGGAGAAACTTTGCTTTTAAATATGAACTGCTAGAGGAGGCTCGGCACAATTTCACTGTGGAGCTTGTTTCTAACTTTAATGACTAGCCTGAACAAAATCGTGAACACAGCGTCCCTTCGAGAGCAATCTCTTCTCTACAAACAAAACTCCTCTTTCTGAAGCAGAGCCGGGGGAAAGCCGAGTTGCACTTCTCCAAAACTGCTGAGCACATCACAGCCAGCCTGCCCTGAGAGCTCGTGGAGCTAACAGGTGATGCCTCTGTGGGACAGACCTGCACTTTATTAAGATGCTTACAAAATCTCATCCCATCCTATAAATCTTATAAACTAGCAAACAAATAAGCCAAACGTAAACCAAAATATTTAAAGGGGAAGAGAGACAGGAGGAAGAGTGGGAACACCATCAGTGTTTATTTAACCCTGAAAACTCAGGCTGGTTTTTGTCAAGAGAGAAACCCAAAACAAACAAACAAAACAAAACATCAACCCTGCAGATAAAAAAGGCTCCAACCCTCAACCCAGGATTTCGATAACAGTCAAGGGAAACCGCTACACGCACACACTGCTCGCAGGTGCCCCTCCCCGACCCCCGGGGCTGCTCTGCCAAAGAGGTCACCAAGGATAGGTAGGGTTGAGAGTGGAAGGGGGGGCTCCCTTCCCCCGAATCTTCACCCCACCGCCAAGGGGGGAGCGGACACGCTGGGGAAGGTGGCGCCGGGCCAGCGGGGGTGGGAAAGGGGGGCAGGGGCTCACCATTCAGGCCGTTGGGAATGCTCCGGTGGTGAAGGGGCGCGGACAAGTCATCCATAGACCTCCGCATGGCCCCGGCCTTGCTGTCGCCGGCCTTGTGGTGGTGGAGGTGGTGGTGATGGTGGTCGGGGCTGCCCGCGCTGCCCGTGCTGGAGGTGCTGCTCCCGTCCCCCACGTCCCTGGTGGCCGAGCCGCCGTTGAGGTTGGTGAGGCTGGCCTGGCTGTCGATGGAGCTCCGCGAGCCGGCCCCGCTCCGCTCCTCGTCCAGCATCAGCACCATCTCTTTCAGCTCCACGTTCTCCCGCAGGAGAGTCTCCTGCCTCGCCTCCAGGTCCTTCAGCTTCTGCTGGTACATGCCTACCTCCTTCCACATCACACTGGCTGTGTGCCTCCCAAAGCGCTGCCATTCCCTTGACAGCTTCTTGCCTTTTTGCCGGTCGTCGTCCAAGAAGCAGCAGAGCTCCCGCAGCTCCTGGTTGTCGTCTTGCAACTTCTGGTTCACCTCCTTCAGCCCGCGGATCTCGTGCAGGTGGAGCTGCAACCGCCGGTTCACGTCTTTCATTAAGTTACCGTGTTCCACCATTAAGTTCATCTTTTCATTCTCCACTTTCCTCAGTCTTTTCACCAGCTCTTCCTTGCTCCATCTCAGCATCTCCTCTTCCGAAATTTTGCTAAGGTCTTCTTTAGACCCTTCTAAGGAATTTTTTGCCATCATCTGTGCCTAGGCTGCCTTGCTCTCACAAATGGTTCAAAGGGTAACAAATGGTTCGGATGATTTTGTTCGCCTGATTTCCTGGAACTCAAATTCACTGCAGCATCTCGGGGAAGAAATATTATAGTTCTCCGTTGAGCTTTGGACAAGGAAAAGCAACGCCGGACTGGAAATTCTGCTCGCCCACAGATTCCATAATAATAATAACAATAATAATAATAGTAATAATCCACAAACCAAAGGGGAGGACGAGGAAAGAGANTGTTCCACCATTAAGTTCATCTTTTCATTCTCCACTTTCCTCAGTCTTTTCACCAGCTCTTCCTTGCTCCATCTCAGCATCTCCTCTTCCGAAATTTTGCTAAGGTCTTCTTTAGACCCTTCTAAGGAATTTTTTGCCATCATCTGTGCCTAGGCTGCCTTGCTCTCACAAATGGTTCAAAGGGTAACAAATGGTTCGGATGATTTTGTTCGCCTGATTTCCTGGAACTCAAATTCACTGCAGCATCTCGGGGAAGAAATATTATAGTTCTCCGTTGAGCTTTGGACAAGGAAAAGCAACGCCGGACTGGAAATTCTGCTCGCCCACAGATTCCATAATAATAATAACAATAATAATAATAGTAATAATCCACAAACCAAAGGGGAGGACGAGGAAAGAGAAAAAAAAAAATAAATAAGGCGCCCCTCCTGCCCCGGGGCCCGGGGGCGACAGGTACTAGGGAGCCAAGCGCTGCCCTCTCCAAGCGAAGCCTCTGCAGGGATCGGTCAACTTACCACGGGCAAAACAACTACGCTACGGCCGCCCCCCCCGTTCCCGGGCGCTCCGTCCACTTGTCCGCCCGCCTNCATGCCCTGCCCGCTCCAGCTCACCGCTGCCCCCCCGGGGCTTACACACACACACCTTTTTTTTTTTTCGGTGGTGGTGGTTTTCCCGTTTTTTTTTAAAGAAAACCTACGGAAGAGAGCACCATCCCGGGAAAGGGTGGGGTTGGGCAGGCAGGAAAACGCGCCCGCCGGCCGGCCCGGGAAAGCGGCGCCGAAGCGGCCCCGGTCCCCCTCTGTCCAGATGCGGGGAGGGACCCGGAGCCGAGGGCAGCCGGCTCGGGTCGGGAGAGAAGCGTGTTCTCCCGGAGCATCTCCGCTGCTGCCTCCTCCCGCCAAGGGCTTTGTCACCGGGACCCGGCCCCGCACTTCTCTGTGGAGCTGCCTGCCCGCCTGCCCATCCGCCCCCTGGGGCGGCCGCCTTTGTCCGCTGGTCCCTCCTGCCTCGGCAGGTTGGAGTTGCCTCCAGCATCCCTGCCGCCTCTCAGCTCTTGAAAGCGGCGTATTCCTTTAGACCTCAGTGGTGCGGGAGGAAACTAACCTGAAGAAGCAGATAATGCTTATTCCTCGGTAAAATCTATCCAGATTCTGGTGGTTCTTACCGCCAGGAAGCCGGCGTGTCAGGCTCACTTCTGCACACCTTGGACGGAACCTAATAAAGGGTATAAAGAGTTCATAAAGTGAATTTCCTAGGCAACGTGAGGGCAGATTTCGTATATCCTTGCATCACACCCCATGAGTTTCAGTCTAATACACTTTTCCTTGGGCTATGCTATCTCTGCGTGGGCTGCTTTTTGGCCAGTATAACATTGTGAAAATGAAAGATGCACCAGGACACAGCATGAGATCCTCAAAAAGCCCCAGGGAGTTGCCAGCTTTGTGTTCCCGAGGCAACTGAGTAAATGAGTTGACTCCGGGGTAAATTCAGTCTAACCTCAGCTTTCTGACCACACTGGAAAGCTGGTCAAGACACCCTCTAGCTATAAAGAAACATCAAATCCAGTGCCAGAGCGTGGGATGCAGAGCATATGGCTTGTGCATGGAGGGAACATCAGAACAGGGAGGGATGGAGGATTGCAACTTCTGCCTTTTTGTGTTATCTTCCTCAGTCTCAGTTTGTAAAGATGCAGTTTCTTCATGTTTTTCTCCATAAGTCTGTGCTCCTGGGTTCCTGAGACCAGACATACCCTTGGCAAACTAAGACGACTGCCTATTCCCTACTGAAGCAAAACAGCAGAGCTTCTCTGCTTCTGGAGGAGTTCATCCCCTCTGTGGGCGCTTTTAATCCATTATAATCAGAGGATAAAAGGAGCTTAGGACAGAGCACGGACAATAGTTCACATCATGTGGGATTTGCAGGTAGTGAATTTGTTGTAACATGCTGCACAGACATGAAGATATGAAGAGGACAGTCCTCCTCTAGCACAAATACACACCAGAGTAGTCCCCTAGAATGGATGGAATGACCTCGTACAGGCAGTGATGAGGCCTTCTTGCTCCTTTCAGGGGGAATATCTCCAAGCAGGTAAAGCAGCGGTGACTCAGGACCAGAACTCTGCTCTGACCTGGCTTCTTGTCTTAGTGACAGCTCTTCAGAAGGTTCAGTCCTGGCTATGGTTGGTCAGGCTCTCCTGAGGTTGCCACCTCAGTAGCAGAGCCAGCCCTCAGGACATGGAAACCAGTAGGTGTCCATGCTGAGAGGTCACTGTTCCTGGGATCTGGGACCACTCTGACAGGTTTCAGACAGGCCATGCCCAGTACGGTGTGGGATCAGGCTGTATCCTATCTCCTCCTTCTCACCTCTGTGAGCTGCAGCTCATGGCTGCATTGTGTCTTTGAAGGCACCTAAGCCTTTTTTTTTTGCAAGGTTTTAATCACATCCTTCTCCACAGGAAGCAGAAAGTGCTTCTCCCAGACTCTCCCAAGTGCTGATCTGACTACCAGCTCCCTGGCCAGTGGCTGGAAGAAGGAGGAGCAGAGCAGGGAGACACAGGGCAATTGTTCATCATTGACTGAAGTCAAAAAGGGAGAGAAACCTCCAGCAGCTATGTCACAGACAACGTGGCAGTGCCCAGCCTGGGCAGTTTATGGCTGGGCCTGACTCATGTTTGCTTCATCAATTTCCCAAGAAAAGCTGTCTTTCCTAGGTGTAACCTTTCAAATTTTGAGCATTAGTGATACTTCTGCAAAGACTGAGCCCTGCAGACAGGGGATGTTCCTCAGAGGAAGCGAGGAAATTATTCATATCCACAGAGGAATTCCCTGTGATGATTAAGACTTGTTTTCATTACTCAGTGGGTATGTTTGTGCTTTCACAAGTGTTAACACCACAGATCCATCTTGATGCCACCCACAAGAGGTTTGCTATCATTGCTGTCATTCTGATGCCCAGGTGGCTGTTGAAGCATGGTGACCTGCTGTGTTTAGGCATCCAGAGGCCTGTATGCTCAGGAGGTGGCACTGAAGCTGCCAGGTGTCCAGATATCATCTGGTCCTGATGAGTGACCTGCGAAAGACTCCTCCATTAGCAATGAAGAGAGGGTCACTGGGTTTGAGTGAGTGTGACCTGAATCAAGTTAACATTAAATATTTTCACCTGTATTGCTCCCTCATCTTCCCTTCAAGGTGGACCTTGCACTGCTGTAGAGGAAAATCCTTTCATTTTGGAAAGGCAAGGTAGCAGTGCTAAAGCAGAGGTATCAGAAAGTGTCTGTGGCCCAGGTGATCTATGGGCACAGTGGAAACAAGCTGGGTTGAGATAGGTTTCTAAATGCTTGGATAGCTTGGAGGGAAGGACTAGGTCTGTGCAAGTTTTATGATCCATGGCAAACCCAGTGTTGCAAAGCAGATTTTTATTCAACACAAATAATACATAACTTTGGGGTATTTTTGATGAGTTTGTGGCTTTAGTTGTAGAGAACAAAAGCCATTTCCTGGTGTTGTTCAAAAGGCATTATGATTTCCTCCTGCCAATTTAGATGAAGTGTATGAGCAGTTGGTAAATAACACGTTATGGATTCCTTTTAGTTACATCTGGCTATAGGGCCTTCTGCAAGATTCCAGTGAAAAACATTTTTAATATGCATGTTATCTTATGCTTTTGATGCTCATGTAAGACAGCATCAAAGCCTATCCCTTGCATTGAATCAGACGGACATTTCCACTCTCTTCAGTCAGGGATGAAATTTTAAAGTGAAGATAAGAATTTTAGAGAAAAACCACAACAACCTACAAGGTAAAATGCTCTTGATGTTAGCTGTTGAACTCAGCAGGCAATGCAAAAGATTAATTTGGTCCCTAATAGAATACAACAAAACCCAGCCTCATTGAAGTCTTACTAAAGCATTCCCTCTACAGGGATACGTCAGTATTACAGAAGACACCACCAGAGTTAAGGGCTGTGCTGCTGCTTCCCCCACTTCTCCAGAGAGAGACGGCTCTCCAAAAGCCTGCTCACCAGGTGTGGGACTAGGCAAAGGGGCAGAAGTAATCCCACTAAGACTCTGATGGGACCTTGGTTTTACAAGGCAGCCTAGGAAACACACACTGCTACCATGCTCCAGTTTACATGCGCTGAGGACCCATCTCATAGAACACATATTCCATGAATCATTTACTTGGGTTATAAATCCTCTGTGGTATCGTTGTTTTCTCATAAATCAGGACCAAGGACTAACCCTTGATTAATGTTTTGAAGTACAGCATCCTGTGTGACAGTGGGAGCTCTCTTTTGTGAGATGAAGCTGTGTGATAACAAAAAATGTGCAGTGTTCCAAATCTCTGATATCAAGATAGGCACCTTGCTTCCAGCCTAATTAAGCAGTATTTTCAGCCACAACACTTTTCCAGGTAGCAGCTACCTGAAGAATTGTCACGCATCATTCTTCCTTCTTTTCCCAGACCAGCTGAACCTTCCTGTAAAAAGCCTTCATGCCTCCATTTCTCATCTGGCTGAGCAATGAGGAAAACGCAGTCTCTTGGAAGATGATGCAGTACTCCTTAATGCTGGCTTCTGGCGATATAGCTGGGCCATCCAGTTCATTCACTCTCCTTATGAAATGCTATATTTTAGCGGAGGATTTCATCTTGTCTCCACAAAGCCTTTTTATTTTGTGCCTTGAAACTTCTAGTAAAATTCAAAAATGCACCAACTTGTTTGAAAGACTACAGGATATTCAGAGAAGAATTATGGTCGTGACTTGCAAACTCTTTGCCTTGCCAGAAAAACAGGTCCTCCAAAAGGCATAAGCCGTAGCCTCTAAACACTGCTAGAAAGAACAGTGTCCAAACTGGAGATCAGTGGAGATGAAGAGCTATTCCTTGAAGGAAAACATGGGAGGTGTGTGTGCCCAAGATGTGCTTTAAACTCTGTTTCCAGTCCCATTTCAAAGTGTCCTGCATTCACCAAAGAGGTCCACATTCATATGGGGTCCAGATCTGCTCTGTGCAGGCACCCTTGCAGGAGACAGAGAAATACCAAGATCTTTTGTCTTAGAGGCAGTTACAGAGTGGGCGTACACAGCATGTTTAAGTCAAAAAGAAAAGACCCATAAAAATCCCCTCAGCCAAAGTGCTCACCACAACTTAATTTTCTTGCAAGTTTCTAACCATTTTGTTCTTTACTATGGAGTATTTTCCACTCATCCCTAATCTGTATGTTGGTAAGGGACTGGAAGCTAAATCCTAAGAAACCATAGGCCAGGCTGATCCTACCTGGGAGCTGCAGGTGATTGACATTTCCCAAACTCATACATAATAACTAGAGCAAATATTTCACTGCTAATTTAATGTGTGGTAGGGATCCAACTTCATTGTGCAGTCAGATGGCTGCACACAATATCAGAACGAATTTTTTTTTGTAAGTATTAAGAAAAATCTCCATACTCCTCTTGCAATGTTTGAATCATAAGGATCTCCATATGCCTATGAGCAGAGGCCATGTGCTCATGAGCTGACCACCATCATCCACCCAAAGAGGAGTGGCACTGGGACTTTGGATCCAAATATGTGTCAAGAAATAGGAATGTGACAAAACTTCTTCTGAACAGGTAAGAAATCATCCAGTAGCAGGAACAGAGAGACAGGCAGACTGGACCAGAGTGCTGGACCCTGCATTGTCTTTGCCAGTGGCAAATACCAGATGCTTATGAGAATACTGCGAAAAACTTGCCCATAGGTTAAGTTTCCTCCTCTATGCCATCTGGTACTGCTTGGCTTCTTCCCAGAAGCATTAAGGTTTACATCCCTTCCAAAAATATTTACCATCCTATCTAACATGTGAAGGCCAGAGATAGCTTGGTACATCTTTCCCTTTTGTAAATACATCTTTATAAACACAGGTGATCCAACAAATAGATGAGAGAAATGGAAGGTAAGAATTTACGTCTGTGTTGGCATCATTAAACTGCACCCCTCAGTTACCCTGACATAAGGGTACATCACTGAGGATAAATTCTGCCCTGGGTTACATATAGAGCTCACAGGAGGGCTCTCTGCATACATATAGAGGCAGACTTTGATTTCTGCAGACCAAGGAACTTACAGAAAGTTATTTTGCAAGACAAAACCACTCCTGGATTAATAGTTGCATCTTTCCCGGGTGCACAGCAGCCACCCACTGCACAAGGCCCAGGAAACTCCAGTGATTTAGACCTGCATCATTTAAGCCACTGACGATTTAAACACTGGCTTTGCCAAGAGTATATTCACACTACATGCATTTTTTTCATCTCTTGACACCTCTGTTCTTGTTTTTTCTTATGGCTCTAACACCCCTCAACTAATATTTTAGGCAGGCAGAATGAGTGCTGCTTCATGCTTGACAATGAATCTATTACAGTTTCAACTGAATTATCTTTGTCATAATTGATTTAAAAACAGGAGAAAAATTAACACAAGGACTGAAAAATTATCAGCACTGTTCCCAGGAACCGCTCAGTTTCATGGCAAATGGCTGTAGCCCCATCAGCCTCTGAGCTTGGCAGGTTGCCCCCACACAGCCTGTGCCCCAGGAGATGCAGCAGCCCCTGGGCTATTCTGGTCTCTCCTGCTCCATGTACATCATCTTTTTCCCTGGAACAGCTCTGTGCTTGGGCTTAGCACTGCTAGCTACATTACAGACACCTCACTATTCAAGCAGAAGTGGCCATTGGTATTAGCAGGATGAGGTCGATGAAATCTGAGAAATTTTGCAATACAGAAAATGTGCGATGTTACACTATCCCCCATCTTCATTACACTCTAATTTCTCATTTCCAAGTAAATAAATTACCTTTTATATGTATTGATGCAGCAGGTACTTAAAAATACCATTTTATACTATGAGCTAGGTGTGTTGGTACCTTTTACTCAGTGGTAAAGAGTATTTTCTTCTTGCAAGACAACAATGAGGACCTACTTTTGCCTTTTATAGCTCACTGAAGCCACTGGGATTTTAGAGCAGATGAGAGGAGAGTCATGCCCTAAAATGCTGACACCACTTCTATATATCATAGAGATACCTGAATAATTCATAGTGTCAAGCAGCGCAAGTTAAAGGAACAGTGGCATAAGCGACAACATCCAGTTTTATTACATGCTGCACAAAAATTAATACTCCATTTCTTTCTTATGCAAAATCTGTCATTAGTCTTTCCTAGGGAGAACTGCAACAGCGTTACAAGATGCTGGGTGATACACCAAACATCGTGATTTCCTTGTGATTGTACACATTACCCCTCACCTTTGCCTAGTGTGATATTTGAAATGGAATGACATTAAATTGGGCCCAAACTGGAAAAAGGAATAACAAAAACTGTCCTTCCCCTCGGGCTCATTCTAGCGCTAAGATGTCATGGAAGACCCTGGATTGCTGTTTCTAGGTCTCTAGGCTATGGATCACTTTCTGTTCCTGATAACGGCTGCCAACCAAAACAATTAAGTTCAAAGCAAAGGCTACAGATTAGTTGTTTATGCTGCTGGTTAATCAGGGATCCCGGAATTCTGAGGATGTTTTGGATCAAAGCCAAAGGGCCCTCACCATCACACTGAACTGAATGAGGAAAAGACCTCCAGGAAATCACACTCACAATTCAGATATAAATGTAGCACTTCCAGCTTGTCTCTTCTTGCGTGTGTAAAAGTAAAAAATACTCTGGAGTTTGCACATCTGTTTTTTCTTCTACGCTTCTCACCTCTTAGTTTGGAGTGGTGCCCTTGCTGGATCTGATATTTTGGACTGTGTTCTGGGGCAAGGGATGCCTTGAGAACGCATACCTTGCCAGCTCCATGGTGTGAGGCTGGGGACCACATGATGTGCCCTGAGAACATGAACCAAGCAGAAAGGTGGTGTCATTTTGGACCTCCTAACAGGTGATCCTCTCAGTCAACACACCAGTCGGCATGGCTTGAAATCCCCTTCCTGGCCTGGGTGACCGCAGGAGGTCTTGGTGGCAGGCGACTTTGTTGCCTCTCTGAATTCTGCCCACATCTGCTGCCACTGCCAGAGGGTGTCCAATACCAAGGGGGATGTCGTCTGAATGAGGACACCACCCTCTATGTGCGAGAGCTCAGGGGAAGCCCAGGAAGGATGGAGTGATCAGATTGCCATGATGAAGTGAGGCACCTTTCCCAGCATGGCACAGGCTGTCATTAAATTTCCTGCACTGCTTCACCAGTGTGATGAAGCCTTCCCCATGGCTTAGTGGGTCAGAGCAACGCTGGTCTGGCTTGGGCTTTTCCCTCCAGCAGGTTGCTGTGCCTTTGTATTCACAGCTCATTATCTGCCAGCAGTTGTTTACCTCTGCCCCAAACCCTCCCCTCTCAGCGGCCCACATTGTTGTCCATGGCAATTGTTGTTGCTGCAGAAGTAAAACTCTCAAAGTGAGGAATTAATTGCCTTAGAGCTCTGATCATTTTTAGTGGTGCAGAGATAATCTGCCATTCTAGTGCTGAGCAGCCAGAGCAGCAAAGATCCCAATATTTATAATCTTATTTTTAGTCTCTTCATTTCCAGAGCAGACTAACTCAAAGATTTAAATTTTGGGTACAACTCAAGTTTTGCTTTGGAGATAGACTACTTTCAGCCATGATGTACATTTGATTTTGATGGCATGCAGGATGTACCAGGCTTAATTGATCAGTTCTGCTTGCACATTTGAGCTTATTTGCTGTACTCTCTGCTTTGCCTTCATTAGAAGTGGATGTAATGCTCAGAAAATTTTCCAGAATTGACAACTCTGGAAACCGAAGTTCCAGCTGAATGGACTGAATCAAAGCAAATTTATTACACCCATGTGCTCCCTGCAGCTTAACCCCATGTCCTTTAGATCAGTCTTATTGCTGGGATCACCAACAGCATCACCCATGAGGATCAGTCCTATTGATGAGGATACTCTGGTCTGGTTATCTGCCTGTTAAAACGTGCAGTGGCTTGAACAATGCTCCTGATGCTTCCAGCTGTGCACTGTGGTCTTCTGCTCCCTGCTGACTGATGTAACTAGTCTGCTTATGAGCTGGGCTGGCCTTCAGCTGGAGGCTCAAGAGTAGAAAATATGGCAAGGTGGTGGCAAATGGTGTAGTGCAACACAGGTGTAGCACACATTGCCACCAGCAGAAGATTTGACCCAGTCTGCCCATAAAGCTTCCAAATCTTTACCTTAACCTTGCTTATTTTAATAAGTCTGTCTTTGGACTAGAAACAGTCTCAAGCAGCGAATTCCTCTGTGTCAAGAAAAGGAGTAGATACTGCTATACATGCTATACATGGTACTTCTGTTTTGTTTGGAACTGAGGGGCCTGCAGAGAATAGTGAAGGAGAGAGGCTGTGGGAAAGGAAGTTTTTATGCTGGACTGGGAGGCACATTTCTGTGCAAACCCTGTGCAAGTAATGAAAAGAAAAAAAAAAAAAGGTGGAATTTCCCTTGGCAGGCATTTCAGGACAGGTGTCTAGGTTAGACCTAACTCCATCACAAGAAGCCAGGAAAACATCCCCCAGGAGCCATCCTAGTGCCTGGGAAGCAAAGAGCAGTGATCAAAGTTTCTCCTGACCCTCCTGCACCTGGGAGAGTGCCTTCAGCCACTTGGTATTTGCTCAACCTCTCTGGCCTGTCTGCTGCCATCTGCTTCCAGAAACATGTCTTTGTGAGATCCGTGATGGCAAAAGAGCTGCACCTCCCTTTCCTACCCCCTTGTCAGTGTCTTGCAGTTTGCTGTACAGAAGGATTGCTGTTGCTGCTTTTCTGCAGAGTATCCAGGGCAAATAGTTCTTACATGCAAGCCTAGTGTCCTTAAGAGACCTGCTGATCAGGGAGGAAGCCTTTCTGCAGTCAGTGCTGTTATCCTGTAGGGGCTGTAGTCTACAAATGGGGACTACAGAAGTGACTGTCATACAAACTGCAATAATAACAACAACAACAATAACAATAATAATTATAATAGTAATAATAATCCTCATCAGAAGATTTCAGAGACATGCCAGCCCTCTTCTTGCACATCATCACCAATATCAGTAGCATTTCCCTAGCTTTAATCCCTGAGAAAAGGCCTTTCTTCACTGCTGGGGGCTAGGGCAGAGGCAAGGTGGGCTGTGGGAGCCACAGGTCACTGCTGCCATCCCTTCCCCTTCCTACACACAATCCTTCTTTTGTTCTTCACTTGACTTACCTGACCTGACAGACTGGAAAAGCCACTGTGGGGCCTGGGAGGGGATCCTGACCACCACTGAGCACCTGCCCTGCCAGAAGCACCATCCCTACGAGAGCAAGAGCTGTTCATTTCTGTAGGCAGAGCTCAGCATCGCCAGGTTGAAAGCAGGGGGTAGGGAAAGAGGAAGCTTCAAGGGCTATTTTTGCATGTAGTATCTTTAGGTAACAGTTTATTGCCATTTCTATCCCAGAAGCATGTTGTTTTGGGGCTTGTAAATACAGCTTGGCTAATGCTCGCTACTGAATACTATCTGGATCAGACTCCTGATAAAATGAAGCCAAAACCAACATGTGTTTGGCTGCTGATATTTTCATGCATCTTCTTACAGATAGATTATTTTGCAGTCCTTGTACTTATCAGGTATGTTTGTAAGCGTAGTCATTTCAGTCTCAGTGGATGAGCTGAATCTTCTTTTGGGACAAGTGGGAGCAGCTCAGCCAAATTGAATGCATTTTATACCTATCTCCAGCTTGGTGCCCCTTCCTCTGTCCCTCAGTTATTTTAAAAGGCTGTATATAGTGCTCTTAATAAGAATATAATAGAGACCTTTAGCCACTTTCCCATTTGGAAGTACACTGGGCACTGGGATGCAAAAGGAAGTGGGGCATAGGACCCCACAAAGAGGATAGAGCCTGCAGTACATCCCGGTCAACCAGCAACCTGCCACAGCATTTTTTGGGTGCAGGAGGTTGCTTTTAGGTGCTGGGCAGATGTACCTTTAGAAAATTCTTCCAATGCAGGACATGCTTTAAATACATGATTTCAACACTAATGCAGTAGACATCTGCTGCAAGAGAGAATGAGGTGGCTCAAGGGACCTTCGGTAATGAGATACGAGCCCTTTGTCTCTGGGTTACTGGTTCAAACTCAGGCGAGATAGGCAGTGACTGGCAGTCACTACTACCTGACAGTTGCTAAATAGTTGGTGTCAATTGGGTCAGTGTCCTTGGTCAGCTTTCTCATTAACAGGTGTCCACATCTCAGCACCACAAAGAGAACCAATTATCAGCCTCATCCCTGACAGTGATTTAGTAGATATAGGGAGACATGAATTACTTAGTCACCAGTATAACCTTGGAAGTATGGTCACAGCCAGGAGTGGCGGCTGCTGATGAAGGAAAAAATGTTTTATGCTAAACTGCCCCTTCCCATCACTGCCCCTGGAACAGAAGGGTTAAGTCTTTGGAGATACCAAGTCTTGTTATTTCAACAACTTCACACACTCCTACTCTTTACTATGATAGTGCTAAAGCACTCTGAACAGTCTCCACTTAAATCTTATGGAGAATGTCCCTGCCCTTCCAGAGTCCTGTGAAAGGCAAGAGAAGGCAGATCTGTATCTACAGCAGCCAGATAAAGAGAACATAAAGAAGACACGGTTTTTGTGGGTTTTTTTATCGCATCATTAAAGTGCTTTAAACATTAGGCTAATAGTTCTATTTAAGGAAAAAAAAAAGAAATTCAGTGCAACACTAAAAGTTTAAAAATCTCAGAATTGCAACTTTTATATGTTTGCATTTCACAACTGAAATTCAAAAGGCTTAGTACAATAAAAAATGCAACTATGCAAATATTGCTTTTGCTAAGTAATAATGTGATTTGCCTTCACTTACAGCATGATCAGTCTTAAATGAGTCTTAAATTCATAGGATGGAAAAAGTGAAATTCATTTGCAGTTGATAAATGAGATCAGATGTTTCTAAAATGAAAATAATAATGTTAATTAATTATGCCATTATAATGCTAGACTTATGATGAGAGGACAACCTGGTGCCTGAGAGAGCTTAACATTTCCCCTTCTCAGACTCCATCTTCCAGTACTGCATAATTCTGTCTATGAACCTAACACATAGTAGTTACTGCAGGAAAAAAACAGACAGCTAATGAAAGCTTTTGCCTGTCTACATGCTATTTCATTAGCAGAATCACCAAATGAGATCCAGACCTCAGACCAGTCATTGTCTTTCACCTACCACATATGAGCAGTCAGACCTTGCTGAAGAATCGAAGGGAAGTGTCTCACTGGCAGCAGGCATGGTTGATGGGTGATACTCAAAATTCTGCTGCCCCTAAGCTGAGCAGTTCATCATATGGAGGCAGCCTAGGTGGACTAGGTGATTGCTGTAGGTCTCTTCCAGCTGAAATATTCTGTTTTATCACATTTTGCACCTGTAATGGTGGTAGCTCGTGTCCTATGCAGGAATAATTTTGAACAGCTCAAAAGCACTTTTAAAATAAATAGGGGAGACAAGTTATTTCTGTTACAGGAAAATCAAAGAGGAGTGGAAGTAGAGTGACCATCTGAACATAATTTATACAACTTTTTTTTTTTTTTTTTTTACTTAGTGGTAGCTAAGAGTAAGGCTCTTGTTTTTAAGTAACTGATTATGCTCAATCAGCACTGAGAAGGGTGATTTCCCTGTAACTGGGATGGCCAAAGGAAAGCTGAATTCTCTGTGAAAATGAGAAGGAAGGGAAATAGAGCAGGATAAGAGGAGAGGCATGTTACCTGAGAAATTGGGAAGAGAGGCACACTGAAGTTTGATTTGCAAAACTGGTTCTGAAAAAGAAATCCTAAAGAACAACCAGCATGGGGTGCTGGCAACAGAAGATCGCTCATCACCATCTCCTTCATCTTCAATGCTCTGGCTGCATCCACAGCCAGGTTTGGGGAAAAAGACCCTCACCTGCCAATGAGGACTAATGGTAAAGTTTCCAGCTTGAGTTTCTTTCTTTTACATAACTACTGAAGGTATTACTTTAAGGCAAGTTATCTTCCTGCAGCCTTGGCAACACAGTAGTTAGAGTGATCATAATACAATTATTACTGTATAAGAATAAGAAATCAGCTATGAATCTGATGATGTTGTTATCAGTGTTCAAGCTGATGGAGTTATAACAACGGCATAGATAGTGTAAAACTTATTTGGCTTTTTTCCCAAGTGTTATATTTGGTATAATTTAAATCCTCTTCTTTGTAATCTTAAAAGAAAGGCACGATTTTTACAGATACTTTTTTGTTGTTGTTGTTCAGTAGTGTGTAAAATAATCTCTAATACATTCCTCATTCTTCACAAAACCCCATACTGCTAATTGGGTGATCAGATAAAATTCTTACTCACACCAGAATAACCACAAAAACAATTTATTTACAACTCCAGTGGTACTAAAATTAAATACAGTTGTGAGAACTGCTTCTTTCTGAAGGTCTCTGAATGTCCTTCGAGTTTATAATAAGTTCTCATGGGACACAAGAATTCATGCCCTTAATCCATTCTGACTTTAAAAGTCCAGCTTCTTTTATGGAATGTCTCATTATACAAGCTCTTGCTTCAGCAAATGCACTTCCATCACTTTTCTCTGAAGTCTGTTTAATATAACATCTTCTGAATTATTTAATGGGCAAATATATGGATTAAATAAAGCAAACACATCTACGAGAGCTTCTATATGCCTGACAAACTTTTGACTATAACTTTCAGACTTTCTACAGCTGTCATACAAAATCCCTAAATATCAGACCTGGGCAACATTATGGTCTTTGTGCCACAGCACAGCCATATCTAAAGCTATGGCAATGGATTCTTAGGAATCTCTTCCCATCCTGAAAGAGTGGCAAATCCCAGAAAAGGAGAAAGTCAGGGATCAGACAATGGAAAATCATCTTGAGTCTGACAATGGTATCAATCAGAGCAGCTTTTACCTTACCCCAGCGTGTGATGTGGATTGACTGGGTAGAGTCAGTGGTCATTTCCCTGTCCTACTGTTTCCCAGTCTCTGCTGTGCAATTTTCACCTTCAATCACAGCTTTTTTCCTATGGCTTACATTTTGTTCAGTGCTCTGAAATTCAATTCTAGGTTGTATTTCCATGTTTTGGAGTGATATATAGTCCATAGTGAATGTTTACCCATGTAAGTGTAAGCCAGTCTGGGGCCGGCATCTGATTAATTTGAATTTAAATCTCCATTTCATTTCTCCTGACCTTTGAAATCTCCCTCATGACTACTCATCAGGAAACCTTGATATGGTAAATTAGAAATTCTTTTAGATCTTGGATCAGATTGGAATAATAATCACACTGCTTCCCAAATACTCATCTCAGGATTTGTTAGTTTGTTTCCAGAAACTGTGAATAGCCAAAATCACAAGAGTCACAGAAATTAAACCTTCTCACATGCAAACTCAGACTACAAAATATCCCAGCTAAAATCCTGGACCAAGGGACATTGGGGGCTGTGCTGCCATCCACTTACTTTACCCTTCATGTACAGGAAACAACTCTGAATTCTCCTGGCTGCTTTTATTTTGGATTTTTGTTTCTTGTTCAGTGTCAAAATAATGGAATTATACCTGTGTTAAACAAGATGTTGGCAGTCCTTCATGTGGGTATACAGGAGACAGAAAATCATTTTCCCTCTGAGCTCCATGAAACAAATTTTTATAATATACTTCACAAAAGTACACAGTTTAGTCTCAGCAAGCATTCATGGATCTCTTTCCTAATTAACTGTATGACACAGTTAAATTTTATCACATAGCAGACCAGGTCAGTTCCAAAATTTCACTTGATAATACTAAGTACACATAATGAGCTTCTTAGAAATTCAGTATTCTTTATCTGATTTGCCAGTTAACTTTCCATCTCTACAAAGATATCTAGAGTCCAACATCCTACAACAATGAAAATAAGAACAGCTTAATTTGGGAGCTATTCAAAAAGTAACTTCAGTTGATATGCATCTGGGTTTTCAGCAGAGTCATTTCCCATTGCTTTGGCAGCAGAAGTTTGCTCCTTTCTGACACTCAATGTAGTATTTTTCTTTAGGGTTTTAACAGTTAATTATTTGTCCTGGGCAGTTCCAGTCCCACCAAATACAGTGAAAGTGCAGCCTTGAAAGCCAGGCTTGCATATTTGAGCTCAGTAGGAGTTTTACAATAACTTTCATGGATTGGCACTGGAGCCTCAAAGAAGAGACCGTGTAAGAATGTATTGTGTTTACACTGCAAAATCAGCCAATTATAAAAAACGTAATTTCAATAATTCTAGTGCATATTCTATTCTATTCTATTCTATTCTATTCTAATTCTAGTCTAAGCTTTTTTAATCTTTTCAGTGATGTACTGGATTCTCATACTTTGACAAGGTCCAGGACATGACAGATTCGTGTCAGGGGGGCAGTAGTTTGGGAGCCTGACTTGCATTTTATGCCAAGGTCCTAGTGCTAGAGATTTCTGCTCAGCAATTACAAATGTCATAGAAATACCATAAAATTGCCGAGTGCATCAAAATTGTATCCACCACATGGTTTAAATTCAATCCATGCGGCTATGAAGTCTTTGAAATGGCCCTAGGTGATATGAAAGCTCTGACGAGGTGGCAGAGCCTGTATGACCCAGTTTCAAAGGCTTGGTGCTGCAACAGGGTAGGAGGAGACAGGCAGACCCTCCTTTTGCCCAAGCCCAGAAGAATTCGTTTTGCACGGGAGGAGTTTCTCGCATATAAAGGACAGCTCAGACAATAAGCAAGAAGGATGTGAAGTTAATAGGGGGAAATAGGATGTCAGGGAGGGAGCATGCGTTCATGTGTGCCTGTGCACAGGAGGGAGCACGCTGGCTTTTTCTGCAATTTTGAAGCATTTCTCTAATTACAACAGACAAATAGCCCAAGCATATATTACTGCTCCTCTGCTTTGTTGCTCATTGCCCAAACAATGTAGTAATAAGCAAGGAAAAATGCGCAGTGAGAGAATTGTAACAAAACCCCCAATGTCCCTTCCTACATTCACATCTCTTCTACAATATTAGCCAAAGCAGACAGATGCCCAGACATCATTCTGTGTCAGCCCATCCAGTGATCTCAAAGCAGCACTAACAACTTAGAAGTAATTGTAAGGCACAAGGATGTTTTGTTTTGCATGGAGCGTATCTCCATTTGATAGTAACCATTTTAAAGTCTGGAAGAATTTTGCACTCACTAAGCTGATTTTACAAGCAAAGAGAAGTGCTTGTCAGCAAAGGTTAATGTAGCTGTCACTGCAGGAGAGCCCTGTGGGTAGAAAGAGTCTCATCTGGCTGTTTTTTAAAGGGCAAGAGTCATCACTGTGAAGGAGGAATTTTTCCATTTCTAGGAACGTTTCACATTGTTGTAGTAAACTGCTTCATAAGTTACTACTTCTCTATAGTTTCTATATTTTCATGATTATCAATATTGATTTCTATTATTTGTATTTTGAAGTTCTTTAAGATGTTCTTATCTAAAATTAATAACATCTTCATTTGAGAATATTAAAAGAGATCTTCTGGATGTTTTTATGGCTTGCTCTGGACCATATTAGAGTGCTGTGAAATGGGGAAGGTCTGTCTCCCCTTTTATTTGAGGAAACAGGGGCAATAAGAGACTAAGCACTGCAATTAGACTATGTAGTCTAACCCCCTGCCTTGCATGTCACAAACACCTTTAATTCATGGAGGTGTAATTATAAGGGAATTGAATCCAGAACTTCATAGTCAGGCTACACCTTTACCACTGGGCAGACTCAACCTTCCTTAAAGCATCAAAGATGAGATCTGTGCAGTTATGGGCTAAATACCCCTAATTTCTGTACAACTGTTTCAACAGAGAGAGGTTTGGCCATACCAAGCTGGCCTGACTATGGAGGGTGTCACACTGTAGGCATCCACATCCACTGGTGAGCTTCCAGTTACTCCACCAGGATGTCACCGGCACAGACAGGGGATACATACACTGCATGTAACAGGAAAAGCCCGTGAGTAATCCTGAGACTCCTAAATAGCAGCGGGCTTTATTTACCCCGGGTTACCAGGAGATGGAGTCGTGTCACATGGAGCATCGATACAGGCAAAGTTTTGCTTCATAGACAGGATCTTTAGTTGAGATATTCAAGAAATCTTCTCTCGGAGCTTACAGAGAAGAAAACTGGTAATG